>JAKTTS010000107.1:0-35711 GCA_030560485.1 Ascoidea tarda (nom. inval.) | reverse complement strand
TATTATTATTATTATTATTATTATTATTATTATTATTATTATTATTATTATTGTTATTATTGTTATTGTTATTGTTATTGTTATTGTTATTGTTGTTATTGTTGTTATTATTATTGTTGTTATTGTTGTTGTTATTATTGTTTATACTGTTCATGTTGTTCATGTTGTTCATATCGCTATTATTATTGTTGTTACCGTTAATAATAATATTATGATTATTGTTATTAATATTATTGTTAATATTATTATTGTTATTATGATTATTATTGTTATCAATATTATTATTCGTAAATGAATTTTGGGTCATATCATGCGAAAATTGTATTTGATTGATACTTGGTGGAGGTGAATTAGTTAATAAATGGCTCAAACCTTTCGGAACAGTGGATCTTTGTAGATTATCTTGTTTCCTTTGTCTTTCAACTTGTTCTAATCTATCTTCTTCACTTTGTTGTCTATGACTATTGGCCACAACATCATAATGACTAACTGGACGTCTCACAATTGCAGGTGCCAAACCAGGTCCATTATAAATGATTTCACTTGAATCTGCACCACATCTTTCTATCAAATTTCCAATTGTAACGCCCATTAGCTGGTCAAAAGTATCTCTAAAACTTAATGCAAATTTTGATCGTTCTGCCATAATATATAAAGAAACAGAACACGCTCTTAAATCATCAAGACCAGAGAACAATTCTTTATTGACAGTTGGTCTAGTGTGTCTTGAATTATCACCTAAAGCCTTTCTTCTCAGGTCGTCTTTGTTTCTTGTTAACCAAAGACAATATAACAAAGTTACACCTGCAACAAACACAGTATGGATTGCCATCGTTGAATGACCATAGGCAGTTTTTTGGTGGAAAACCTTGAACAATTGGCAAATCTGACCAGCAGCAGCTTGACATTCTCTGAACAATCGATCTTCAGGTTGCATTAATTCTAAATAGGGTTGAATTAATAATCTTACGGATCTGAAATAATAGAGTTTCAAAGTTTCGTTTTCAACATCTCGTTGAACACCTTGACATTCGTTTCTCCAAACACCCAATTCATTAAAATAGTATTCAACTGTTGGTAGTTGGTCTTTATTAGGAATTGAATCATTGTTGTTGGAGAAAATATTCAACTTTTCTACTAAATTTGATTCTATTCTTCTTAGTTTTATGGATTGGTTGATGAATTTGATACCATTGGAAGGATGTTGAACTCTTGAGGGCTCATATTCAAAAAGAGGAATATCTTTATCTATTTGTGATTCAGGGAATGAGTACTGTTTTCCTATGGAAACCGAAATCATTCTTTCTAGGAGATAAACACACCAAAAGACTCTCATTTTTTTATCTTTATCGTAGGGAGAGCAATTTATGTAGGAATCAGATTTATGCAAGTTTAGATCTGTTACGATTTTCATTGTATCACAAATCATATCGTACAAGCCAAGGGAATCCTTATCGGTTCTAATCAAATATAGAACAGTTAGAACATAAATTTCGATCTTATCATAAGCGTTTAATTCAGAGGCAGCTACTTTTGACATGTGTCTTAAGGAAGTTGAAAAGTATCTTGCAGGAGGAGGGCCAGAATATTTGCCAGTTGTCATATGAATGCAAGAACTTATGGCAAAGATTAGCCACATTCTACAGCAAGCGAAATGGAAATAATTGGTGTTGTTCATGTAACCTGTTAAATCATTTTTAATGTAGCTATTGTGGAAATTGAAGATTTCGTTTTCATTCAAGAGAGGAAATTTAAATTGGAGTCTTGTAAAATGAGTATCTAAAAAGCTTCTTGATATTTTTTCGTCTATATCAAAGACAGGGTCGTAATTTAGGAAGGATTTTAAGTTATAGTTGGCTAGCATTGAATTTTTTAGATCGATTGAGTCGACAGATAGAAGGTATTTTTCTTTAAAGTGGTCATCATTTGAGATGTTGAAATTGTTTAAAGAATTGTTTGAATTGAGTTGAATTGAGTTTTGATTTGATGAGTCGATTGGGATTTTGGGTAATTGGCGTAGGGAATTGTTGAATGAGGACATGGGAAGTAGTAAGTTGCTGAAAGAGGATATGGCATTATTGAGGGAGTTGGAGGAGTTGTTGGGAATAGAAAGAGAATTGTTCAGAGATGAAGAAGTTTGGGATGAAGAATTATTGAGGAGAGGAAGATTAGAATTGGGAGAGTTTTCATTTTTCAAGATTTGGTCTTGATGTTGATCATTTTGGATTGGGTTGGGATTTGAATTTGCTAGTTGGACCAAAGCAGATAAAGGAGCATGATTTTCAATAAAAGGAGAAATCTTTTTGTATTTTGCTAGGGCTGATTTTTTGTTTATTAAATCTTCCTTTTCAAGAAACTTTTCTAGAAATTGGATTCTTTTTTCTAGCATTATAGTGTATTGGTCCTTTTCTGGGGCCTTTTTCAAGTATTTTGCAGGTTGGATACATTTGACACCAGCTTTTATACACGTTGTGCAAGAAGGTAGTCTGTGATCACATTTTTGTTTTCTCTTTTGGCATAAAAGACAAGAGGTGGAACGACCCTTTTTATCATTTTGAAAGCTGGTGGTACTGTTGATTTGTTCAAGAATGCTTAGAGTTGAATCTCTTCTTCTTTTTTTATTTTTTGATAGAGATAGTTTAGAGATTTGTTTTGTAGAGTTAGTATTGATGTCTGTTATATTGTTAGTGTTATTATTGTTGTTATGATTGTTGTTATGATTGTTGTTATCGTTGTTTGATTCATATAAACTGAAAGGAATCAAATTATTTGAATTTGGATTCAAATTTGGGTTTGAGCTTGAACTTAAGCTTGAACTTGGGTTAGTATGAATATTATTGGTAACCATCATAGATATGAAAACCCGGATATGGATACAATATAAATAGGATATGAGATAGTAGTAAAGTAAGGAGATAAATAGATAGGCAAGTGAATAGGGAGATATAATAATATAATGAGGAGGCAATGATACAAAGAGATAACGAGATGGTGAAGCAGTGGTTTTTTTTAAATTTGTTTGTATGTTTTTGTTCAGTGATGGCTATGAATAAGGTAAAAAGACTGAAATCGTGGAGTTACTGGAATCCTTAAACTTTGTTGGACATTTATTGACAGATGCAGTGGTGAGGAAGCTGAACAGGCAGAAGAAGAAGCAGCAGCAGTGAGACCAAGGAGGCAGAGAAAAGACCAGTGGAAGAATATATCTACATCCAGTTGATGTCCAGTTGATGTCCAGTTGATGTCCAGGGTTTAGTGATCAAAGCAGCAAAAGCGACAGTGAACAATAAACCGAAGAGAAAAAAAACAGTTTTGATTGTTTGATTCATTTTGGGTGATTCCATCACGAACTGGCGAACACAACCAAACGAGCGCCGGCGCAGCGCCAGCTCCGGCGCGCTCGTCTTCGGAGTTGGCAGCTGCAGGCGCTCATGAATGTTCGCTAAGGCCGACACGCCGTTCCCCTCTGGCTCTGGCACGCAGGGTGCGTGACGGACGACGGGAAACACACGCTTGGCCGCACAAAGGTGGGGTCTGGCAACGCATTGCCCAAGCAGTGCACCCGCAGAAACAGCACACGGATGCCGAAGGGGGTGCATGGGGTGTGAACACGAGAATACCGCGTGATAGACACGTGTGCATGCTAGTCGCCGATTCTGTGGGTGCGCTTATTTGAGAGGCAAGAAGAGAGGGAGGAGAAGAAGAAGAAAAGAAGAGAAGAGAAGAGAAGAGAAGAGAAGAGATGGAGGAAAAGTAACAAATGGATGGTGTTTCTGTAAGGGACTTTATAGGCTCGACGTTGAGAATAACCATTGACAACGGTGCTCCTTTGATCAATGTTGACGCCAGCGACAGTGCTGAAATCGACAAGTTGGTCGACTGCCTGAGAGTGGTTGAAGGAACTTTGATAGCCATTGATAACGATCCCAATATCCTTTTAGACGAGGTAGTGGAGCACATTTGCAACGAGAGCACCAACCAGAAGACGACAAGAAGCTTGGGGCTAGTGTCAATTCCATGCCAGTCGATAGCCAGAATTGAGTTGTCTAAGAGAGAGTATGAGTTGATCAAGAATTCTCAGCGAAGGACAACATTGTTTGCAGGTTTGGTTGGTAAGAAGTGATAATTGATGGAGAAATAATTATTTTGTTGCTTTTGTGTATATACATTGTCCCAAATATAGTCAATAATCAATAGTCAATAATTAGTAATGATAAAAAGAGAAATACAATAGAAATATAATAGAAATATTATAAAAAGATAGATATAAAAAGATAGATATAAAAAGATAGATATAAAAAGATAGATATAAAAAGATAGATATAAAAAGATAGATATAAAAAGATAGATATAAAAAGATAGATATAAAAATATAAATGTAAAAGAAAACCCCATTATATAACCAAAATTTGCAGTAAAGAAGTGAAATAAGGACAAAATGATTTTCTCTAGACCAAACTGTATAATAGTAAATGAAAAATAAAACAAATAAAAGGATTTATATATATATATATAAATATATATATATCAAGGGAATAAAATTCATAACTGAAATAATAGCCATTAAAAAACAAAAACAGGATAAAACAAAGAGGACAAAAAAATAATCAATTAAAGATTAGTTAATGCAAATCATTTCCATATCAATATAAATCATCAAATTAGATGGATGATATAACCGTCATTCTAAAAAAACAAATTCCTTTAAATTCCTTTAAAATGTCATTTCTTCTTCTTCACTATCAGATCCAAAACTTTCAACTGACGACAAGTCATCATCCGAATCATTATTAATGTTGTTATTATCACCGTCGTCGTCATCGTCATCATCATCATTATTTTTATTCTTATTCTTATTCTTGTTTTTGTAATTATAAACACTATCGGATTTAAATATATTCTGGTTCGATGCATATTTCTTGACATATTCTTTGATTTTTTCATTATAGCTTGCTTTATCGTTCATATACAAGTGACTGGCATCACCATTTAATGGATCATCGGCATTGGGATAACTTAATAGTTGAGGCAAAAAAATTTCAAATATATTAAATATATCAAACATCGGTGACCACGTTTGATTTATGACATCGAGACAGACTGATCCTGACGTTTCATCTATATTAGGATGATAAATTGTATTGGTAAATCCAATTGAGGGTGATTTGTATGGATAATCATCGGGCAATTCAACATGGACTTTCCAAACTCCTCCTTCGTACGCAGCTGTTTAAAAAAAAAAGATAAAGAAATGAATACAATCATTGTTAGTATGAGACAGTTTCTCTTTAATTGTATTCTATTTTAACTTACTCGATGGTGGTCCGAGAAATTTGACATGAAACTCTTGTAAATTGTCATTTACCAATTCAACATCATAGTTTGACATCAAGCTGAATCATAATAGTTAGTAAAAAAACAGAGCTCGTTTTCAACATATCACTTGCCACAGGAATATCGATAATAGAAATATAACATACAGATTGCTGACATCGTTTTGAATACGACGCTTTGAAGAACTATTAAGCAAAATACATGTTAGTATTACCACTGGATCAACAAAAAAAAAAACGCAAACCAACCAACTAGTTAGTTCACTCATGGAACCAAGTGCACTGGATAAAATCCTGCAACCCCATCACATACCTCATTTCAAAGTAGGGGATAAACAAAGTAGATGAAAAAACTAGAAACCAGCTGGCTTGAAACGCAACTTGAAAGTGTATCGAAAAGGGGACAGTTCTTCCACTGACACTGAGAGCAAGGAGATAATAGCAGACTTATAGAAAAGAAAAAGAGGTGAGAGAGTGTGCTTTATATACTCTTCTCTCTATCTCCAACTGAGTATAAAACACTTGCTATCGCTCCAGAATTGCCCGATCAGGCCGTTGCACAGGGCCCCCCAGCTATCCGGCCGCTTTCCGCCCCTATCGCAAGCGGCAGGGCTCGGCCACATTGGGAAGGGCTCGGAGTCTGCTACTGCAGAGGGCCTGACCGCATTGGGCCTGGCTCTGTGTTGGTTTTGGAGCTGTTTGGGAACTGTTTCAGAGGCAAAAGCAGCAGAAGCAGAAGCAGAAGCAGCAGCAGCAGAAGAAGCACTTCAGGAAGCTAGAGCAGTGGAGACAGTGTCTGGACTGTTTGGCGATAATGCTTTCTGTTTCGCGAAGAGGGTTTCTTTGCAAACCATCCAGTGTTTCTCGTTGGTTCACCTTGCTGGCGCTGTTCCTCAACAACACCACCACCAACACTTCAGCAGACTCAAACACTGCTGACGATATTGACCACAAGTACTCTCGAACTGTGTTGCTCCCATCCACATCTTTCCCCAACAGATCCAACAAGAAGTTGATCAACACACAGCTATTGCCCACAGTCACCGACAGGCTCTACAACTGGCAATACACCACTCGCAACAACAATCATCTATTCATTCTCCACGATGGTCCACCCTATGCAAATGGCGATTTACATCTAGGCCACTCGGTCAATAAGATCCTCAAAGACATCATCAACCGATACAACGTCTTGATTGGCAAAAAAGTCTACTACAGACCAGGCTGGGACTGCCATGGTTTGCCCATTGAGTTAATGGCTTTGGACAAAATTTCAAAAAAACTAAAAAAAAAGAAATTGGATACCAAATTTTTCACTCCTCTCAAAATCAGAGAAATAGCTGAAAAACATGCACTTCAGCAGATCGAAAACCAACGAACACAATTCAAATCCTTTGCTATAATGGGCGACTTCGATAACCCTTATCTAACCCTATCAAATGAATTTCAATTAAACCAATTGAAAATTTTTTATAAAATGTTTCAAAAAAATCTAATCAAAAGAAAGAAGAAACCCGTATACTGGGGTTGTGAAACCAATACTGCCTTAGCCGAAGGTGAACTAGAATACAACGAAAACCATAAATCAACTGCTGCATACTTGCTTTTCCCTTTAATTCATCTCAACGACGATTTTAAATCCTTTTTGCAAAACAACAAAATCAACTTCAATAACGAAAACCTATCCTGCTTAATTTGGACTTCCACACCATGGACAATTGCCAGTAATAAAGCAATTTGTATCAATCAAAAACTCAATTACTCTCTCATCCACTCACCTGAACATGGCTATTTTTTAGTTGCTGAAGATTTGGCATCTAAAATTTCCTCTTTAACTTCTTCCGAATCATCAATAATAACTTCCTTCCCGGGTTCTTTACTCCTAAATAACAAATATAAAAACCCACTAATAACTGACGATTCCATCAACTCATTTCCAATCATACATGGCGACCATGTCACAAATACTGCCGGTACTGGTTTAGTCCATACTGCTCCCGGTCATGGTAATGATGATTATTTCGCTTGTCTTAATAATGGTATAACTGACATTTTATCTCCAGTTGATGGTAGCGGTTGTTACACAAACGAATTACCAAATGGTTTCGAGATTTTAGTTGGTCATAAAGTCCTAGGCGAGGGTACTCTTGAAATGTTGTGTCTCTTGAATTCTCAAAAAATGATTTATCACTCACAAGATTTGATTCATTCTTATCCATATGACTGGAGATCAAAAAAACCAATAGTCATACGTTCCACTCCTCAATGGTTTGCTGATTTGTCCAACATAAGAGAAACTGCGACAGAATCATTATCAGACGTCAATTTTGTTCCTCAAAGAGGTTTAAATAGATTGACTTCTTTTATCAAAAATAGAAATGAATGGTGTATATCTAGACAAAGATCTTGGGGTGTTCCAATTCCTTGTTTTTACCATAAACAAACAGGCGAATTTTTAATGAATCAAAATACTATCACTCATTTAATTCAATTGCTTCAAAATGGCACTTCTCTAGACTCTTGGTTTCAAGAAGAAGAAGATATCTCATACTGGTTGCCAGATTCCTACAAATCTGAAGCACATAATTACACAAAAGGAAAAGACACCATGGATGTCTGGTTTGATTCAGGTTCAAGTTGGACATTAATTGAACTGTATTTAAACAGTGAAAATTTATTAACCTCCAGAAAATACTTAGCTGATGTCTATTTAGAAGGTTCGGATCAGCATAGAGGCTGGTTCCAGTCATCTTTACTAACCAAAGTCGCTGCAGGTTCTTTGTTACCTGAAAATAATTCCGACATGTCTTTTGATAAACAGGCACCTTATAAGACAATTATCACTCACGGTTTTACTCTAGATGAAAAAGGTCAAAAGATGTCCAAATCAATTGGCAATACTATTTTACCAGATGAAATCATACTTGGAAAAAAAGGGCTTAAACCACTTGGTATAGACGGTTTAAGATTATGGGTTGCACAATCTGATTTCACTCACGACATTTCAATTGGCCCAACTGTTATGAAACATGTAACTGAAAACTTGATAAAAATAAGATTTACATTTAAATTTTTATTGGGAAATTTAAATGACTTCTCATATGAAAAAGATGCCATAGAATATGAAAATCTTAACTTAATTGACAAATATTGCTTATCAAAAATTTACAATCTATACCAAAATGCTCATTCCGAATATTCTGCTTACAACTATAAGAAATTGATTCAGTTGATAAACAATAATATAAACATAACTTTATCTTCATTATATTTCGATGTATGTAAAGACAGATTGTATGTAGATGGTATTGATAGTCTATCTAGAAGATCGGCACAAACAGTTTTATTTCATGTTTTAATGATATACTTGAAGATTTTATCTCCTATTTTGCCATTAATGACTCAAGAGGCCACTGATAATATCCCAATAGAGATGGCAAAGGTTTTCAAAACAGATGGTTTCTTTTCCGCTTATCAAATTCAAATTGAAGATTATTTTGATAAAAAGTTTATAAATAGCAAAATCGAATCATTTATCGATGGATACGTTTCAAAATTAAAGGACCAACTTTTATTGATGCTTGAACAAGGAAGAATACTTAAGACAATTAAAAATTCACTAGAGTCTCAAGTTCAATTGGTTATTAAACCAGGGAGTGAAACGGTTTACTGGAATTTACTTGAGAAAAAAATGGGTGAAAAGGGATTAAGTGATTTGCTTTTAGTTTCGAATGTTAGATTTGTTGAAGAGATACCAGAAACAATTGACTCAAATTTATTGTATGATTATAGACAAACTTTTGAGATTGGAGGTGATAAATTTTCAGCAAGAGTTTTACCTTCAGAAGATTTTAAATGCCCTAGATGTTGGAAATATACAGCCAAAGAGGAAAAAACATTATGCAGTCGATGTGATGAATTAATAGAATGAGAATTTGGTTTATTTGAAATTAAAAATATCATTTGTATTATATTATTATTGTACATAGAATAAGTTACATATTATATATAGTTGTATATATATAAAAATACTTGCATAAATAGACTAAAAATGAGAATATTTAAATTAACAATTGTGAAACCAAAGCCCATATGAAAACAGAAAAGAAATAAACTGAATATTAATAGTGGAAAATAAAACCAATGTTATATGAACAAAAAACCCTTATTTTTTTGGTTTTTTTTTCTTTTTTTGGATAAATGCAGATAATTAATAGCCAAGAGTGACTTTTATGATGAAGGTTGCAATAAATGGAATTGAAATAAATAAAATTGGATATTGACACATTAAACAGAGAGCAAAAGAATCCAATTGAAAATGATTATAGTTCTGATCTTTATTATCAATATCATCATTATTGGGAGTAGAAGGTGTATAAAAAGCAGTTAAATAAATTTGCGCAGTGAAACTTGGTAAAGACCATATTAAAACTATTACAAAACATAACATTTTTGAATTTGGATCAGCAGTATCCAACCAATTGAAATTATTTAATAAACCAGTTACCCATATTATTCCAATGATTGGAAACAAACACAATTTTATTATTGCTAAGAGAACAGCAGTTCTTGAAAATTTTTTTAAGATTTTGTTGGAAGTGTTGAATTTTAGTTTCCCCAAGCTACCACCTAATAATAGCAAACCAATTGGAACTTGAGCTGAACCAATATAATAGGTAAAGTCGATAAACAATTCTAGAGGAGGCTGACCATCGGGAGCATTTGGAATATTAATTGAATCATCTTTGATAAATAGTACTCTGACCCATGGTATCAAAGCGATTGTTAAGGAAATCAATAATGAAAGTGCAATTGGCTGTAAAAAATTGGAGAAAAACTCGTAAAAGATGGTATAAAGAGTGTGAAGAATTAGCTTTTTTTTACTTCTTTTAGTGTTGTCATTAGTATTATCGTTAGTGTTGTCATTAACAAGAGCAGTGTCATTAGCATTGGTATTATTAAGAATTTCATGTTTTTGGTTTGTGTTTTGAACGGGTATAGAGTGATTGTTATTGTTGTTAGTAGTAGGTGCAGTAATATTAACAGCAGCAGTAATAGAAGATTTTTTGTCTATTTTTTTTGGTTTGATTTCATTGATTATTCCGATATCAGTAATTATGGACCTTTGGTCGTCATTATAGAAGTAATTGATAGGAGCAGTCAGTTGTTCAAGTGAAGGCAAGGAATATTGAGAAACAACAGTTGATGCAGATGAGGATTGGTAAACATCTTGAGGGCAAAGATCAATGTTTGAGTTGTTAGAGATAACAGTTTGAATTGGACTAGTTTGGGTATAAACAGTTGATCCAGAATGATTAAAAACAACATTATCATTATTATTAGTCGGTTGAATGTTGCTAGTTATAATTTCGTTGACGACTAATGATTTTTCGGGATCTTTATTTTGAATTGATTGTCTTTTTTTATCTTGAATAAAATCATATTGGATTAGTTTATAGCCGCCCAAATTAAAGGTTAAAAACACCAAACAAGCCATAAAAATGCAGATATACGCGATTCCTTTTTCGCCTTGAGATTGTGTGAATATTAAACCAGAGGACAACGTCTGAATATAGGCAATTGGTATATCGCTGACATTTTGAAACATGCAAGTGGCTATAAAACCACCTTTGAATCTTTTAGGAGTTAAGTTTAACAAAATGAAAGGCATGCTTATTAGGAAGCCACCGATGTAGAGCAAAAAGGAAGATAAGCATATTATTCCAATGGCTTTCAAGTCATCAATTGAAATATTGGAAATGACTTTGTTAAAAATTAAACAGGGTATCAAGATGTTTAGCATGATGGTTGATAAATGCTTTGTGGTCTCCACATTGAGAATGTTTTTCTTACCAAGATAGATACCACACCCAATGATAAGATACATCTTGAGAATTGGTTTGATGCAGCACCATATCACAGCGCCCAACGACAACGACATTGATTTCTGAATTATAGAATGATGGAATTATTGTTGCTGTGTTAATCTCGATGGAAAAAAACAAAGAAAAGATGGAATAGAATCAAAGAGAAGAAAAGATAACAAACGATATATCAGATGCCAAAGAGTATCGCTAGGCAGAAGGTTTCCAATAACAAAAGAGATTTGGCAATAAGAAGATTTAACATTAAGCAGAAGCTCCACAAATATAGTACATCATTTTGATGGAAAACAGCAAAGTGGTTGTTTTTATATTCGAAAGAAATGTGTTTTTGAGACCCAAAGCAGTAGTGCGGCAATGGGCGGTGTAATAATTCGGTTATGCGGCTAGAGGCACCGTCCATTACCGAGAAAGCTGGATAAACTTTTATTGTTGAAGGAGGATTTCTATTGTTGCTTTTGTTGCTGTGCTTGTTTTTGTTGGGCAATGAGATCAGGGTCGAAGAGTGATGTGTTGGAGCTGGGCTACAGGTGTTTGGCAACGGGAGATAAGAGGAAGGTGGTGGGTATAAATAGAAGTGGTGCGAATATAGGATTTATTAGGATTTATCAGAATTTAGAATTGTTAGCACTACACTATTAAAAGTATAATATTTATAGGGTTTGTGCTTGGGGATGGTCGAAACTAGACCGCAACTCTTTGAGCAATTTTGATGGCATCGGCTAAAACACCAGCAGCTGTAACTTCAGAACCTGCACCTGCACCTTGAACAATCAATGGGTTGGTGTATCTTTCGGTTTTGATTGAAATAACATTATCAGAGCCTTGCAACGAAGCAAAAGGGTGAGACTTGTCATATTTAGCAATACCAACAAACACCTTGTTATTCACAAGATCGACACTGCCAACAAATCTTAAAACCTTACCTTCATTTGCAGCATCAATTTTTTGTTTTTTAATTTGGTCATCGAAGTTTGGCAATTGACTCAAGAAATCAGCCGTTGATAAAGTTGGAGAGGATAATTCTTTTGGAATCAATGATTCGATATCCAAATCATTCAATGAGTTGATTTTGAAACCAGAAATTCTGGCCAAAATGATAACTTTTCTGGCAACATCTAAACCGCCCAAGTCATCTCTTGGATCTGGTTCAGTATAACCTAATTCTTTGGCTTTCAATACAATGTCACTGAATTTAATGTCATCAGACTGAGAAAACGAATTGAAAATAAACGACAATGAACCAGAAAATATTCCCTCAATTTTAACAATTTTGTCGCCAGTTTGGATTAAATCGTTCAATGTTCCAATGATTGGCAATCCAGCACCAACGGTTGCTTCGTGGTAGAGCAAAGCAGTGTCATTTTTCTTTCTGGATTCGTTGAATAATTGTTCCCATAACGAGTAGTTGTCGGAGAAGGCTTTCTTATTGGGGGTTGCAATCGAAATCTTGTTTTCAAGAAATTTTGGATAAGATTGTGCGATAGCCAAACTTGATGTGTTATCGACCAAGATGGTAGGTAACTTGGTGGTCGAGCTTTGCTCTTTCAAAAACTCTAGCAAATCGGGAATCGAAAGCGATGGAGTCTTTGAGCTTTCCAAAGCAGAGGCCCAGTTGTCTGCTGAAAGACCAGTTGGAGCTTTCAAAGATTGGTCAGCATTACCAATGTAAATGACATTGTATTTAATTGGTGAGGCCATTCTAAGCAACTGGCTCACAAAGGCAGAGCCAACGACACCGGTGCCAACAATTGCAACATTAACAGACTTGACCATTTCGACGACAGTTCACAGCTACTCAGTGATATGGTGGAAAACAATCTTCTCTACGGGTTATATATCACCAGAAACAATATAAGGATAAAAGATTTTTGCGATGAGTCAAACTGGCCAATAATATGGGGCAATTTCACGTGCGCTGCTCATCTTCTGAGCCTAGAGCTTTGAACAGCTTTCGATGGAAGAGACCTCTCTGCAGAGGCATTTCGAGCTGATGGCACCGCAGAAGAGTAGTGGGGACGTTGGCAGCAGAAACAACAGAAACAGTAGAAACAGCAGAGGCAGCAGAGGCAGCAAAAGCACCGGAAGAAGCACCTTTCGCTGACCCACACCGCTGGCGACAGGGGCAAAGGAAGCAAAATTTCGAGAGCGAATATTTTGAGACCTCTTTTCGCTATTCTTCTATGGGTCGAGCAGATAAAGCAGATATTATCCAGAGCGATAAGAGTGCTGGTGGAGGTGTTTCTTCGGTAATATACAGCCCTCAATTGCACTGGGCTACTGTTGTGCTATTTTTGGCTATCCCCTGTTTCTATGTCTTGCTCACTTCCTTTTCCAATGGCAAAGATGATAAAAGTATCTATAGCCGCCAGATTGTCCAGTCCCAACAACATATTGCTATTGAGAGCAAGAAATTGCACCAATTACTACAACTCTGGAAATCTCCAGTTTAAAAGGTCCTTTTTGAATATTCCAGATCTTTCAAATTCAAATTTAGACATAAATGGCAACAATGGTGGTGCAGCCACTGGTTCCTCTGGCTCGAATTTTAAAGACAATGGCGATGGTTCTCAGCATTATTTGATCAAGAAGAAACTAAATCATCCTCCTGATGTTCTATTTGAAGTTGTTTCCGATGTTTCTTCTTATCAGGAATTTGTCCCATACTGCAAAAAGTCCTTTATCTCGAAAACAGATTCAAACAATTTGGATTTGCCAACTGAAGCTGGTTTAAGAGTGGGCTTTAAACAATTCGACGAAACCTTTGTCTGCAAATTAAATTGCTCCAATGATTCCAATAAAAGAATCGTTATAGCCGAGAGCTTATCCCATTCCTTGTTTGATAATTTGTATACAAAATGGATAATACTAAACGACCCTACAAACAATTCAAACAAATGCGAAATCAATTTAATTCTAGAATATAAATTCAAAAATAATATTTATAATATGGTTAGCAAACTTTTTGCACAATCTGTCACTCAGATAATGCTTAGAGCTTTTAATAATAGAGCTGCCCATGTCAGAAACCAAAAATCGTTAGACCAAAATAGTAAAAATTAGTACCAATTAATAGCAATAAATAAAATTTAAACGAAAACAAATACAAAAAACAAACTAAAAAAACTTTCAATACCCATTTCCACATTATATATACCCTTTTTTCTTTTTTTCTTTTTTTCTTTTTTCTCTTTTTTCCTTTTTTTCATCTTTTCATCTTTTAGACCATTTATATAATCTACTTGGTCTATATATATTTTACATAGAGTATTGTTCACTTACAAATCCAATACCATGTCTTTTGGCCCATTGTTTACAATCGCTATTCAATGATTTTGGTCCACATGAAATTATCCATTTCCCATTATATTCTATATCACTGATGACATTTGCATCATTGGAACTACTGGGACTTTCAGGATCATCTAAAAGTTGACTCAAGCAGGCATTTAAATTTGGTCTTCCATAATGAACTTTAGTAGGTTTTTCATCAATTGGCTGATTTTCATACTTATGAAAATTGTCGTCATCTTCATCTTCATTTTCATTCTCGTCTTCACTAAATCCAAAATCCCCATTGATAGGACTTGAAATACCGCTTTGACTTTCAATGTCTTCAGGAGTACTTGAGCTAAACAGTGGAACATTTTCATTTTCACTTTTCCATTTACCTCTTTTTTTGTTATTGTTTTTAGAACTTTTTAACAATTCATCTTCGATATTAAATTCATCAAGATCAATTTCTTCCAAGTCACCTTCGTCAACTCTATGTGAATCTGATAGCTTTTTGTAGCTGTTGTAATTAATACTTGACGCAATGGTTCTTATAGTTTGTATTCCTCTCATTGATATTTTTAAAAATGATTTTCCTTTAATATTACTAATATTATTCATATCATTGTTATTTGAATGGATAATGCCTTTGTTAAAGTCGTCTTCGTTATTATCAAAAGAAGAATTTTGTCCGGTGATATAAATATTAACATTAAACTTTTTATTTTGTTTCAATAAACCCAATTCTTTTAATACATAAATATCATTTTTGTTTCTTATCACCCAAATAAATTTAATATTAAAACCTTTGGTATGAAGTAGATCGTATTTGTTTTTTTGAAGTAAATACTGATAGATTGGTAATCCAAATGAAATGCCAGAACCTCCACAAACAATTACGCTTTGCTTGACTTTATTAAAGAAGGAGTCATCAATTGAAGAATATGGGCCCAGTAGTGAATAGTTTTTATCCAAATCAATTTCAAATTTGGTTTTTTTAATAATTAGCACAATCTCTTTATTAGATGAAATAGTATAAGGGTGAGATGGAGCAAACAAATTAAAAGGATTTTTCTTAAAACTATTTGCCAATCTTATATGCGAACCAGGTATCCATTGCCAATTTAAAACCGAATTATTGATGTAAACTAAAATCAAATTAGATTTTTCGTTTTTCTTGATTGTGATTTCATTGGAAGTGTCTGTAATTAAATTTGACATAAAATATTTGTGTAGTGATTGATAAAGCAATAGAATAATTGCAATAGCCGAATAAATATTCACACCAGGTCTTGCATGGAACGAAATCAATATCAAAGTTATCCAAGCGACTAAATAATGGAAGATATAGAACAAATCGTAAAATCTGGATCTAATTGGTTTCAATGATATTATCAAAACAAAAAAAAACAATAACAAAGTTATGAAACCCAAAAAATTTAAAAGCTTGAAATTCTTTGCAATAAATAGTTTTTCCATTGACCATTTGACAAAATAACCAACTCCATGAGCTATTGAGAAAAAAATAATCAACCTTGAGATCCATTTATGTAAATTTGTTAAACTTAGGTAGTTCAACTTTGGTAGAGGAGATGGTTTAAGTGTCAAAAAAATGTTAAAGGGAATCAAAGCATAAGACAATCTTCCAAATCTCTTAATCAACCCAATGTAGTTTGATTTCTCAAATTTGATAAAACTTATGCCCAAGATTATGACAGACCAAATGAGAACTTGTGCATATAAGGGCAATTCATTCAATTTTTTAACAATTTTTTTTTTTCTAGCTGATGTTGATAAGCGATTTGCAGTTAGGTATATTCTTACATATAAGAAATTCACGAGAAATAAAAGCACAGTGTAGAAGATTGAAGCTGCAAATATCATGTAACCGTATTTGACATTGGCATGATGATGCCCACCATGTCTTTTGGCTAGAGTTTCTGTTATTGATTGCAACGAAGAGCCAACTGGAGCCATTGGGGAGAATCGCAGCGTTGAGAGTCGATGAGATGGAGAAAGGAAATGAGAAAGATCGAAAAGGAAGGAAGAGGTTATATATCGGCTTCAAAGTGATACAAAAACAGCACGAGAAAAGCTCCACCAATGAGCTGTGTTGCTTACTCATCTTCTGCTCAGGCAGCAGAAACAGCAGAAGCAGCAGAGAGGTTATGGGACTACGATTTACACAAAGAGAAGCTGTATCAACAATTTCTATTCAATAATATGTACACTTTATACAGGCGGGACAAAACTAGCTAATCATTTTAAGGGCTTTATGACATCGTCGACATTGGTGAAATATTTTTCATAGAAGTTCAACTCATCGTATCTTCTTGGATCACCAGGTCTTTTGGCGATTATACACCAGAGAGTTCCAAACTGATGCCTTTTTTCTTCAACGATTTCAACCCCTGAATCATCTAAAATTGCGCCAATATCTAAATTAGCTCTGCAGCCCCAAGTGCTCAATCTTTTTGGAGCTCTTTTATCGAGGTAGTTGTTAAGACTGTTGTACGTACTTCTGCCATGTTCTAGCAAGATTAGTCTGCCTCCAGGCTTCAATAGTTCTAGCATGTTATTTATTGATTTCACCGGATCTTCATGTGAACAAATACCAAATGATTCAACGATAGTATCGTATTTGACTTTGTGGGACAGAGACACCTTTTCTATCTCTTTATTTTCAATTTCTTCATTATCATGACTATGATCATGATCATGAGTATTGCTAGTGGTATTGCTTTCAGTACCTATATGACTATTATTTTCAGCAGTATCTCCAGCTAATTTGAGTAAATCTTCAGCTCTACCAACTACAAATGCAACCCTTTTATAAAATGGAAACTTTTCTCTAAATTTTCGGTTTGTTTCATTCATCATCTTTGGCGATGAATCAAGGTACGTAATTGAATCAATATTTGTCGGCTTGAGATATTTAATATTTCTACCGGTACCTGAAGCTACTTCTAAAACATCACCATGAGCGTTTTTCATCAACCATTTTCTTCTTGATCCAAGACCTAAGAAAAATTCTTCTGTTCCAATCTCAGAATCGTAGCTCGATGCCTTATCATCGAAAAACGGTGAGGTATCTCTTGCTGGTAACATTCTTTTCATGTATTCTAGATATTCAGGCAAATCATCGTTATTAATGGTAAAGCCATTAAATTCTTTTGCAGGATCAAAATGTTCAATGAATTTTTTGTTCTTATTTTCGGGATTTGAATAAAATTCGGCTTCTTTTTCTTTTAAAATCTCTTTATAAGCATTTAATTTTGGTAAATCTCTTTCTCTTAATTTTCCGGTCAACTCTTTTAATCTTATGTTTTCATATTCATTAAGATTTTTCTCAAAATCCTTTATCGAATAGGTTTTAAGATTATTACCTTTATCATCTTTTTCGAAACTTGAGTTTAATTTATATTTCTTATTATTCAAATTGGTCAATTCTTTTTGTTTGATAAAAATACCATATAAATGATAGGAACCATATAATATAAACATAGCATAGGCTAAAACTAAATATTTGGTCAAATTTTTATTGAATTTTTTGGTTTGAAAATAAGCGCCCAATCTGACAATTTTGGATGGGTCTTTTAATTTTTCATTTATCATTTCTTCATGGATTTCTTCATTAGTCTTTTTTCGGCGAACATAGAATTTACTGTTATCATAACTGATATAAGGATCTGTAGAGGTTAATCTAATAAACTGCCTGTTGGAAAAAGATATTGGAATTGTTTTGATTGCAATTGGAGCACTGGCTGAAAAAGCCGAAAGTGGATGGTTTATTTTCAGATTTATTGACCTGAATAACTGTTGATTTCTCTGTTTGAACATTGTTTTAGAAGAATGATGAATGGTGTTTTGATTAGACGAGTACGTGGATTAACATAGCAGCACACTACAGGTGAGTCAATATGGCATTTAAAAAGAAAAGACTAGAGAAGAACTCTGGGGATTGAAAGTAAGACGGTTTATTATATCTGGTGATAAAAGTGGAAAATCATGAAAAAATGGCATTGGAAGTCAGGTGTTTTGGCAATTAAAAAAAGAAGAAAGCGATGGTGGTGGACAAAAATTAATATATACAAAACGATTGAAATAAATATATAGAGAATGGAATTTGGTAGCATCAGTAGCCTCTTCTTACAGCAGTGTTTACAGTATTGATCATTTTCCTGAAATTTTCTTTAAATAGCTTTCTATGTCTTTTTGATCTATCAAGTCTCTTAGTCTCACCACGAGTATAGTGAACTTTCTGGTTTCTTGACAATTCTCTGATATTACTTAGTCTTAGTATACTGTTTAATTTGGAATATGCAGAACCAACATCACCAGCACGAGCAAGTCTAACTGTTCTTCCAGCTATTGGTCCAAACATAGGAAATTTCGCAGCGTCATTTTGGATACTGGTCATTTCAGATGGCGATAAAAAGAATTTAGTTTCATCAACTGGGGGTTTAGAGGTTTTAGGATCAGCCTGGTTAGTTGAAACATTTTTATCCGAAGTTTTTTTTGATAGGTTTTGTTTTTGCTTGAGTTTTGATTCATCTTGTTTTCTTTTCGTTTCTTTTGAAGCATTTGCTATAAAGGTTAGAAGATCCAAATCACTATCTTTTTTATCATTGGTGCTCTGTAGATTTTTGGATTTGCCTTGAGCTTTTTTGTCTGTTTTCCTACCAACTTTTGTAGCATTCTTAGAAAATAGATGGCCTAATATGTCGGATTCAATATTGCGCAAAACTATGGTAGATTTGAACCTCAGCGACACCACATTCACTGAAAAGGAAGAGCTGTAGCAGCCCCGAAGCACATTGTTTCTAGCCAACACAAACATTTCCTCCACTTGCACTCCAAAACACGTCTCCAGAAACACCAAAAGAAGCACAAACACCAAAAGCTCCTTCCTCGAAACACCTCAAAACAAAATTTCGCTTACCAAAAAAAGAGACACGTGACAAAACAGCCTTTGATTGGTCCATAGGCGCTTTTTGTATATATTCAGATAGAAGGATGCCCACCACAAAATGAGCACGAAATGAGCTGCAAATGCTTCGTTGAGAAAGAACTGGTGTTTTTAGTGCTTGAGATGAGAGCTAGTTCATTGTGTGTGGACTTGAGGAATCAGTGTTCATTGTAAATTGACTAAATTGACTAAATTGCCTTGTTGTATGTTCTACTGCTCGTCAGCAAGTATTCTTTTCAACCTGATCTCATTATCGGGGCTATTCTTTGAATTGGTCAACAAGTCTCCACTCAATCTAAAAACACTCACATAACCATCCAAGCTTCCAGTTGCAATATTGCTGCTGTTCTTGTCCCAGCAAACCTTGTTCAAACCTGAAACTGCTTCATTTGTGATATTCTCCGAGAGACTTAGACCGTTGATTCCATTTGAAATGTCTTCTTTACTAAGAGCTTTGTCAAAGTCTCTTGGTCTTATCTCATGTATTGGGGAAATCAAGTCCTTTGTTAAGTCCCAGATTTCCAAAACATTTGAGCCTCCAACAGAGCAAAATTGGGATGTATTATTTGGACGCCATTTCACATCCATAACCACATCGTCTCTTTTAATGTCAAGCACAGGATCTATAGTGTCGACCAGTGAAGGATCAATCAAGTTTCGATTGCTTGAAGAACTTGACGATCCAAAAATATCAGGTTTGGATGATGACAAATCTGTGCTGGAAGAATATTTCCATAACTTTATACTCCAATCGTAGCCAGAACTTAGAAAGAAATTTGAAAAATAATTAAATTTTGAAGGATGAGCTGCTAGACTTGTTATCGCTGAAAAACTATGCCCCGAAAATATGTTCTTCAAATCAATACCAATTTTATCAATTGCTGAATTATATCTTTTAACACGATAAATTCTCCCATCTTCACATCCAACAATCATTCCTGATATATCAGAGTTCAAAAAACAAACCGAAGTGGGGGCTAACTCATCATATCTTGACAAAAATCCTGGGGGTGATTTTAGATATATTGGTTTAGTTACTGGTTTTGATAAAAGATATGGCAACCAAGTACAAATAGTGCCATCTGTGCTAGCGCTTATTAAAGAACCAGATTGCTTATTATCGAGAAGAACATCGGTTTGATCATTATTGTTATTCGTTTTAGAAAAATTGCTTGATTTTACTGCAGGAGAATCGGAAACCCTAATATGATTTAACGAAAATACCGGATGTGCATGAGCATCATTCGAACCATTTCCTAATGGTGAAGAAAGAATTGGGCTCTTCGAATTGGACCTCAAATCCCATGCAAAAACTTTACCATTATAACCACCACCAAATATAACATGAGGAGAATTCTTTGCAAAAATAGCTGAAATAATTGGAGTTGTTGAATAAAATATATACTCGGGAGTATTGGTAATGTAATTACAATTCCATATCTGAATCACAGACTTGTGGCTTGTCAAGTCATTTCCACTAATATTATAATGATCGAGAAACATGTTTGAATCTGACAATGAGTTCGAATATGCTGATAATAATAGCTCTTCATGAAACAGAGAAAAATCCAATGCAGTTACTGATCTATTCTTTGAAATATCTTTGTTATGAAACGATCTTGTTTGATGGATCTGCTCATCTTCATCATCAATATCTAATTCGTTGGAATCTGAATTAGAGCTGTCAATTGCATAATCCTTTAACAAATGCCTGTTATCCTCATTTAATGTCCTATTTACTATTTTAAAACTTTTATTGAGAAATTGGTTCAATTTTTGATCTTTCTCGTCCTTATCTTTTTGTTTTAAATTCTCAAGAAATTTTTCAACAGACATGAAGTTTTTATCATCATCGTCATCTTCATCAATAAACAATTGCAAATTTCTAGAATTGGTTTGAGACTGTTTTAATAATTCTTCCTGTCGTTTTAATTCTCGTTCTTGAATCTCTTTCTGTATTTTCTCTCGTAATTTAACTTCCAATTCTTTTTCTTTCTGTAGTAATTCTTCCTCCTCCTGAAATTTAAAATCTATAGTTTGAACTGACTTGTCATATGTGTTTTTTCTTTCTTTAACATCACTTTTAGTAAAATCTGTCTCTGCTTCTATTTTATGGAACAGTGAAGAATCTGCTTCTGTAGTGGGAGGTGACTGAGAAGTCAAATCACTGTCAGTTTGTGTTGAAGTAGAGACAAATTTGGCAGACCTGTGTTTGAATTTTGAATCTGATATCGAAGAACCAACTAATTGATCTACTAGCAAATTTATGCTATGGTCATTGAAGATATCCTTTTTCTGATTTATATTCGACCCCAATGATGTGTTAGAAAATGAGCTCACTGTAGAAGTGGACGATTCTGCTATTGAAACAGACGACGATATAGAGACTGCCCTGCCAGAAATATGGACATTTTGTTGTTGCTGCTGTTTTTGCTGCTTATCTAGTCCAATTTGCTTGTTCTTCTGAGCCTCGAGATTCTTTTGTTGTTTCTGTTCTCTGAGCCTTCTCAATTCCAATAATCGCTGTCTCTTTGCCTCAATTTCACTTCTTCTGGTTGACATTTTTGAATAGAAACAAAAAAAACTAAAAGTTGAGTATGCAGATTTTGAGTTTTTATAAAACCAATCAATTGATGGTGTTTTGAATGTATAGAATTGTCTCCTTTGATATATCCACAAGCTATCTGCTGGTGCTAGGGTATTTGTTTATATTTTGATGAATAACGGAAGTTTCAAAGTTAGAGTTAACTTTTTACAGTTTCTATTGTTTTTTTTATTGCAAACGATAGAGAATAATTGGAAATAATTGGAAATAATTGGAAATAATTGGAAATAATTAGAAATATTTCTTAGCAATCGGAAGAAGAGTGGGACTAGTGAAGATATAAAATGGATATTGATGATATTTTAAGAGAATTAGAAAGCGATATTAATTTGAAAAGACCCAAATCTGTAAATTCAGCTAAAATAAAAGAAGATGAATACAAAAAATTGGTTCAAGTTTGGATATCAGAAAGAATGTCGCCAGAGTTACTTCCCTACGAAAGCGAGTTAATAGAGACTATTTTAAAACGATTGCGATCTCAAATAGAAATAATCGAGTTGAATTCTATAGAATTGGAAAAAAATGACAAAGATATCAAGTTGAAGTTGCTCATCATAGAGAGCGAGATTGAGAGAATCAATTTTTTAGTTCGATCGTATTTGAGGTTGAGATTGTTTAAGATTGATGAGTATAATTTGTTTATAAATAATTCAGACCAAGAGATGGTCAAGCTAAGTAAAAATGAATTAAACTATATGGTTAATCATTTCAAGACGATTTGCCAGTTATATAATGACAGTTTTTTGAAAAATGTGCCAGAACATTTGCAATTGTTAGATGATGAAAGTGGAGGGATATCGATGATAAACAAACCAGATTTAGACAAAATGGTTTTCATAAAAGTGATAAACGAGATAGCAGAGGAGATAACAGTTGGAGAAGACGATAAGGTTGAGTTAGAGAAGGATTTTATTTATGCTATAAGATATAGATCAGTTAAAAGATATATAGATAGTAAAGACATTGTATTGATATGACTTGGTGAAGATAAAGAGTATAAGATGAGGATCAGATATCAAGGAAAGCAAAAAATTTTATTAGGTAAAATATACAAATATAAATATTAATTAAAAGTATAAATAAAAGAAAAACAATCAAGAAATAAATAAATAGGCTAAATCAATCAATCAGTCAATCAATCAATCAATAAATAAATAAGATAAGATAAGATAAGTGAAAAGAATTTTGAAAATGTAAACAACAAAAATGAAAATAGGATAAAAGGAAAAAAAATTTAACGGATAGTTGATAAAGGATCAATATTCAAGATATATAAAACTCCAGAAGATAAATAAAGCCCTTTAAATTGATAAAATAAGCAGCAAAACACAGTAAAAGCAAGGCGGATAATAAAATAATAAAATAGTGAGAATATTATATGAAATTACTAAATACACTGAATAGTAGTGGAATTGGTGATGATAATAATGGTGTTGACTAGATATATGGTTAGTATCATGTATTATCATTTACTGTCATATATTATATTCGATATGTTATATGTAGTGTGTGATATGTTATACGTTATAAGTTATATATTTGTTTTATGATCAAAAGGTTGACTATAGCTTATTAGTTCAGGATCTATTAAAGCTTCAACTGGTTTATTTATTTTGGTGTTGTTGTGTATAATCTTTGAGGAGTGGGGAATAGATTTCGGATTATTTTCGTTATCGTTATCGTTATTGGTATTGCCCTTTGATGATTGGTTGGGAGAGTTTGAATGATTCGTGTTGTTTTGTTTTTTATTGATGGATGAATCAGTGTTATTGATGTCATGAAGGTGATCGATATTGTTGAAGATATTGAAGTTTGATTTATTCTGTTTTTGGTTGTTGATTAGGACGTCAATTTGATTGTTGTTCTGATGGAAATTCTGGTTATGGTTATTTATGTTATTTTCAATTTCGCTTTCTATATTGCTTATGTTTTTGTTATTATTATCATTGTCATTGTTATTGTCATTGTCATTGTCATTGTCTATATTACTTTCATTGTCGTTTTGGTTATCATTTTCGTTATCATTATCGTTTTCATTATCTTTTTCATTTTCATTTTCATTTTCATTTTCATTTTCATTTTCATTCTCATTCTCATTCTCATTCTCATTCTCATTCTCATTCTCATTCTCATTCTCATTTTCATTTTCGTTATCACTATCATTATCACTATCATTATCATGATCTATATCATGGCTATTGTCATGATCTATATCAAGATCATTGTCATGATCTATATCATTATCTATATCATTTTCGTCATAATTTTCATTATGATTGTCTATATTGTTGATATCATTATTTATTTCAGGGTTATTACTAAAAGTGGACATGGTATTGTTCATATTTTTGATTGCATCTTGTATAATTTTAAAGTCGTCTAGCAATTCACTATCAGGATTTATAATTGAGTTATTATTTGCGATATTGTTGTTACTGTTGTTGTTGTTATTGTTATTACTATTATTACTATTATTGTTTATATCGTTGTTTAAAAGAGGGTTATGAAAATTGTATAGCAGATAAAATTGGGAGGCTTCTAGGGGATCCTGAAAGGAAATGTTATTATTTATGATGTTATTATTTATAATGTTATTATTTATAATGTTTTCATTAATTTGGTCTTCATCGTCATCGTTATTGTTGTTATTAGCGGTGATGGTAGAATTTGTGGTACTAGCGTTAGTATTGGCAATATTATGGGTGATATTGGGATTATCATCAGTAGAAATGGAGTTGTTTTGGGTGTTAGAATTGGGGATGGCAGAATGTTCAAGTTTGTAGGCAAAAGGGATTTTTGCGCTGAATAGGTTCATGTGTTTTGACATGTCCAGATATGAATTTTTTTTAAATCTTTTGTTCATTGAGGAATTGCCCATGATTGCCTCAAAGTTGTTTAGTTTGATGTTGTCGTTGTCGTTGTCGTTGTCATTGTCAATATCATTGTCGTTGTCGATTATGTTATCGTTTTCATTATAATTGTCGTTATAATTGTCGTTGTCGATATAGGAATGGTTGTAATTGTGGCCATCGTAGTCAGTGAGGTTCGAGATGATGGTGTTGTTTGAGAGGTCGTGGGATTCGTTTGGAGCAAGGAATCTGTTATTGTAGGTATTTGGGTTGGGATTGATGGCAATGTCGTTCAAGGAGTCGACTTTTCTGTATAGTCTTGGGGGGTGTCTTCGTCTCTTATTGGGGTTGACAGATAGGTTGTTTGAAATGTTGATTATGTTGCTACTTTTGTGGATCTGGTTGGAGGTGGTGGAGGAGGAGGTTGTTCGTAGACTGGAGATGTCATTGTAGGTTGTGTCCAAGGTGGAAGAGTCTTTGACGTAGTCAGCAGAGGAAAAGACAGTGGCATCAGGCGAGTCCTTTAATTTTTCAATGTAGATGCACTCATGGTTGGTTTTGAAGCAATTAAGACAGTAGGGCTTGTTCTTGGTGCACTTTCGCTTGAGCTTTCTGCACTTCTGGCAAGCGTTGAGGGCCAATAGAGGTTGGTTAGAGAGCTTGTCGAAAAAGATTCTGGCATTGAACTGGCTGAGGACCTCTTGTTGTTTCAAGGCAGCATTTCTGCTGGTGTGGCTCAAGGACTTGACGTGAAAAACAGAGGAGATGTTGATGTCTGTGGTCTTGCTGTTGATGGAAATGTGGGAGGAGTTGCGGCTGTTGATGTTGGAGCCATTGGAGTTGCTGTTGATGTTGCTGTTGATGTTGATGTTGGCGTTGTGGTTGGAAGCCGTTGAAGAGCGGTGGGAGGACGTTGAGGTGAGGGCCATTTCTAGCGCAGAGAAGGCGGAGGACGCAGCGGAGGGCGGTTCGCGCAGCAGAGGCAGCAGGGGCAGCAGCAGGATCAAGGCAGACGAAGCTGGAG
Organism: Ascoidea tarda (nom. inval.); assembly: GCA_030560485.1. NCBI lineage: Eukaryota > Fungi > Ascomycota > Saccharomycetes > Ascoideales > Ascoideaceae > Ascoidea > Ascoidea tarda (nom. inval.). The sequence goes on along the minus strand of JAKTTS010000107.1, from coordinate 9,776 downwards.
AAGCAGCAGGGGAGGGCGAAGGAGAAGGAGAAGAAGAACAGGAAGCAGGCAAAACAAACACTTTTCTGGTTTTTCTGCCTGTCCGGATCTCGCGCCCTCGGCCTCGGAGGCCCAGCCCGTGACCTGCACGTGCCCAGCTCCAGCATAAGAGCGACTTTTCTGCTTCCTGTGCTGCGTGTGCTTCGTGTGCTTCGTGTGCTTCTCGTCTGCCATGATTTCTGCTGTCTCTGCTGCCTCTGCCTCTGCTGCCTCTGCCGCGTGCGCCCTCTGCCGCTCCTTGCCGCCCTTCCTCGTCCAGGGCCCTGCTTTTCCCCTGCTCTCCTCCTCCTCGCTCCTCGTCTCGTCCTCCTCTATTGTCTCGCCCTTCTTTGCCCCCAGTCCTCTTCTCTCGTTGCAGCGTCGTTGGAAGGCCAGAGGTAACACGTACCAGCCCAGCACCCTCAAAAGAAAGAGAAGGTTTGGTTTCTTTGCCCGAATGACCTCGCGAACTGGAAGAAAAATCATGCAACGAAGGAGGAGCAAAGGTAGATGGTACTTGACTCACTGAATTGCATCTTCTCTCTCCCACACAATATGCTCATCCCTACCCAATGGATTGGTTATCTAATTGATTGTATATTCATGTACATAGTTTCTCAACATTTTCCTTCCCTCTCTTCTATCTCTTCTCTTCCCTCTTCTATATTTTCGTCCTAATAAATTCCAATTAGAGTTTTGCTTCGTTACCCGCTCCAGCCTCCATGAAAAAATGAATCTCAACCTCACATTTCAATCATGACGACAAAAGTAAATGATATAATACAAATCAACCAACCAACCCCAGTGTGCCTGCTTTGGCTTGTCTCAATTTTTGTTCCTCAAAATGATTTCCTTCTGCTCCTCTTCTTCTATATTTCGGTACACTTCCCCAGCGAACATTCTCAGCAATATCAGATGCTTTTCCACTCTAAACTCGTATCTTTTTGCTTCCGAGCTTTCACAACAAGTCATTGCCAGACAAAAACAATCGAAATCAAATAAAGAACAAATTGCTAAAAGAAAACAGCAAAGGTTCATAAGACGCCGTTTGCGAGCTCGTTTGTCGCCCTCCTTGTCCCCCTTCTACATGAAAATACCCCAAGCTTTAAGATTCCTAAGAGCTGCTGAAGTTGGTAGATCTCCCACCGAAGGTACCATCTCTGTTAATTGTGACATTGTCATGGATAAATCAAGTATCCCTCTAAACTCATCCGTCAAACTCCCTCACCCCTTGAAGGAAATCAATATCATGATCTTCACAACTAAACCTGACCAAATAAAACTATGTGAGAATTTATCAAACATCAAATACATTGGCGGTTTGGATTTGATCGAAAAAATCAAAAACAACCAAATTGACCTATCAAATATCCACAAGTCTTTTGCAACCTCAGAGATGGCTACTCCACTAACTAAAAATCTAGCAAGAATTTTAGGTCCTAAGGGCTTACTACCCTCAGTCAAAAAAAACACAATCAATGATGATTTATCAACCTTTCTAGACTCCTCTCTATCATCTGTCCCCTTCAAACAGAAGGGTCTCTCTGTATCTGTTGCTGTTGGTAGATCAAACTTCTCTGATACTCAAGTATACGAAAACATATTAGCCTTCTCAAAAGCTGTTCGTGATGCCATAACCCAACAAAAAGCTAAAAGACCTTCCATCCTTGCTCAAGCGACCATCTCTACTCCTCGTGGTCCTGGAATTGTTATTGATTTCTAATTTCCTTTTTCTAATTATATATTTCCATTCATAAATCTTGTATATATACTAATTTTAATTTACCAATCAATAATAAAATCATCATTATCATCACCACAAATATGAAATCGCCCATAACATGCATGTTAATGCAAATAACGCATCTTAGCACACGTTATATCACGTGTCATTTCCACAACTATGGGTGACATCGGATATCACACCACGTGAAACCGACCTTATAAAAACTTGTCAAAATCCAGTTTCGAACTATTAGATCACATCAAATATAATCAACAACCATAATCAACAACCATAATCAACAACTACAATTAACAATTATAACCAACTAAAACAATATTCAGAATAACATTTCAATCAACTCTTACAACGTAAATGCCCCCACAATGCAAAATAATAAATCCTCTTTGCTGAAAGACACTAAACAAAACATAAACATCCGTATAAAAACTTATCTCTCTTTTGTCTTCACAATACTCTTCATTGGAACTCCAATATGGCTTTTAACAACTTCAATTTATAGAGCAGTTTTGCCAATTGATCAAATATCAAGATACAATTTCCAGCATCTATTGACACATAACAACATATCTATAAACGTCCCCATTTACCTAAATCTACCTTCTTCTGATATGGATTCCTTACTCTCAAATTCTCAAACAATAATCAATAACGATCTTGCTTCTCTAATCAAAAACTCTCAATTAACTAACCCAAATCACATCTACAACCATCTAAATTGGTCAATTACTCTAAAAAACCTTAAAAGCCAACATTCCATCTCTCAAATAGACAAAAAGAACCACTATATCCTAAATCTAAAATACACTGATACAAATGAAAGCTATTTTATTTCACCCTTTTCAAAGGAATCAACCATCTACTATACTGACCACATTGTAGCAACCAACTATGTTGCTGATTTTATCTCAAAATTTATACTAAATCATCTACTTGAATCTGAAATTGATTACTACTTTCCTCAAAATAAACAAGATGATCAAAAGCAAGACACAATAGCGATTCATGCTCCAAACTTTCATTTATCATTCTCATTACTATATGGTGATGGCGACGATTTGAACTGGGATATCCAAAACGCCTTTGATACTTATTTAAAACCTTTATTCAATCATTTGTCCTCCTTTACAAACTTAACAGTTAATTCCCAAATCCAGTTTTATTCACAACTATCCTTTGAACCAACTTTTGATCTATCCAAAAATGCTTACGTTTTAAAACAATCTGAGATTGCCACTTTTATTAATCACGATGATTGGAATTTAGACAACTCTTTAATATCTTCAAATTCTCAGTCACATACTTCATTCATAAACTTGATTCTTTATATTCCTTCAAAGACTTACTCCCCATTACTAATCCAAAATTCGACCTCGAATTCTTTCATTATTCCACAATATGGTGCTGTCAAAATCCTTAATTGGAATACTACCCAAAATGGCCCAATTTTATCCAAACTCGATTTGCTTCCAGTAATGGAAATCTTCACTTCTCATATTATCACTCTATTTGGTTTGCCGAAATTACCAAAATCTCCCTATATCAGATTTGATATCTTAACTAGATTTCTATCAATTCAAAACATCTTCAAATCAATCAATAACCTATCTTCTTTATTGAATGTATCTCAAAGTCTAAAAAATATTGCAATTCCGGATAAAACTCTATACCATGTTCAGCAAACTTTAAATCTAATCGACCAAACAATACTTTACTTGAATAATGGAAATTGGTCCATCGGTTGTAAAACAAGTAATGAAGCTTTAGTTCAAAGCGATTCTGCCTTTTTTGAGAAGGAAATGGTTCAGCAAGTTTATTTTCCTGAAGAACATAAATTTGCTGTTTATTCTCCATTATTAGGACCTGCCCTCACCATATTATTTATTGGCTTAATTAGAGTGCTACAAGATTTTCGTTCTTAATTTTTTGACTGTTTTTTTTTTATTAAACTTTTTTTTCTTTAATTTGCATTATTTACTTTAAATTAGAAATTTTTTATTAGAAATTACCAGTAAATATTTATATTATTTCAGTTTATAAATTTTAATACTTATGCTTGTTTTTTCTTTTTACTTTTAGTTTTATCCTCGCTTGTTATCCAACTAGCGTCTAAACCTTTACCTATTAACAATTCAGTCACTAATTTAATATGAGATCCTTGGACTGCCACTTCCAAAAGATTAGGATTTTGAATACAAGGTCCAATGGTCGTTGAACCCGAACATTTAACTCTTAATTCTTCTGCAAAGGAATCTGATCGAATAAAAAATTTCTCAAAATTTGTAATCTTTGTAACATTTTTTCTTCCGATTTTAGTTTCTGCAATAATTGACACCTTAGGAGCTTTTCCTCTTGTTGGCGAAACCTCATTCTCATCTTGATCTGGTTTTAACACTCGATAGAATTCAGTAAACCCTTTTAAAAATTCATTGAATATTTTATCTCTGCCAATAGCCTTGCTCTTAGCAGTTTTTGGAAAATTAATGATAAACCTTAAAGTGTCGTCTAAAACAATGTTTCTTTTGTTATTTGGATGAACAAGTTCTTGTTTATTAATATACTCAACAAGTATTTCTCTCAACTCTTTATTTGTATAATAACCAATAAAAGGCTTTCCAACTGCTTGGAATACTCCTCTAGTTTTTGAAACTGGTTTCCATAGGGTTTGTAAGATCAATTTTCCAGGTTTTTGAGACTTATTGCCATCGTTACCATTTGCTGCATTGTTAACACTAGAAGAATTATTGTTGATTTTTTTAACTCGATATGGAATAAATGTTCTGATTTCTTCATTATTATCTCTATTTGACACACCAGTGATTACAAGATCGTCACCTTTTCCTTTTAATTTAATGAAATTTTGCTTTTCCATTGCTTTTAAAAATTTGGCACTTTTTTTCCAGGAGGTTTTTTTGATTACTAGAAGATTCGAGTTTGAAAGAACTGGTAAATTTTTTTTAATATGAATATCCATAAAGTTTGAAGCATTAATGGGTGTATCAATTTTATCTTGGTATAAAGTTTGAAGTAATGCTTTTTTAAAAAAATTATCAGTTTCTTCTATAGTAAGTTTATCTGCAATTTCAGCTAAACCTTCTATTTCATCCTTTTCCTTTTCCTTTTCCTTTTCAGTTTCAACTAGATTCTCAAAACTAGTAGATTCATTTTTTGAATTGCTTATTTCTGATTTATCTTTAGTATCAGATAAATTGCCACCTTCAATTTCAGTTGAATTGGTATCTTTGATTTGAACAATTTCTTCGCCTTTTATATTTTTTTCGCAATTTTCATCAATTGAAGTTTCTTGATTGGGAGTTTCTGAATTATTATATTCTTTAATTTCAATAGATTTTGGGATTTGGATTTCGTCTTTTGACAACAACTTGAGATAGTCATCAGAGTGATGAATTATTTGAACTGCGATGCCACTTTTACCAATAACATCGTCATATTGGTGTAAATCCAATAAACATTTTCCAACTGCAATACAAACGTTTGGTGATTTGTAATCAGCAATAGCAACAAGTGCATTCTTTTTACAGGCTTTATCAAATGGAGGAAGTGAGCCTGGCAACATTAAATTAGCACCATTTTTGATGTTTTTAATCACAAGTTCATGAGTGAAGACAAAGGGCAAAATGTAGGGACATTTCCATAGAGTGAAAACAGTTGGAAGGTAATCAACAAAATTTCTGGTTTTAAACCACAAGACGTTTTGTCTTTCATCAGTATAAAGTGTGCCTGTAACACCTCTTTCAGACTTGAAGTTTGAGCTTTTTGTTATAGTTGGCAAAACAGTTTTCTCGTCTTCTTCATGGATATTGTACTTGGAGTTGATGAGACTAATAATTCTTCTTCTTTCTGACGATTTTAGGTTGGAAAAATTTTTGACCTAAAGAAATCAAATGGTTAGTTGTTAATGTGATCAGGACAACCAGAAACATCTAGAAAAGGTCATATTAAATCAGCATACATTGGGATTTTTTTTGAAAACAGTTTGTAATGAAGGATCTAACGACATTTTGAGATGGTTATTTGCTAGGAATTAAAAACAAACCTTTAACTCTGTTTGCTGGAGTTTTTTCTAATTGCTGAAAAAGCCAATTTCTAAACCGCTTTTTTTTGTCGCAAACAAAAATCACCTCCATCAAAAGTCAAATTCTATCGAATTCTTTGGAAACCAATAGATGTCTACTGTTGATTTGATGTTATTTTGCTGGATGATTGTTTGGCTGGTTCATTTTGATTGTTCTGAATCTACGTAACAGACTTCCAAATAAACACGTCAAAGAACAATGGCTGTGTTGCTGATTACCAAACTAAACGTAACCCATAATCTACTTCTCTGGTCAACTGCTGCGCTTTTATGAAAGTTTTTTTTTTGAAAACCACTGTCTATAAACTGTGTTTTATAGTATTTTAATGGTTATTAACTTTAGTGTGCAATTTAAATTGAATAAAACTTCATTTTTGATGCAATTTCATCAATTTATGGTTAATTTCATAATAGACTTGAACAAGACGAATCACCAGGATTATGCAGTTTTTTTGATTCAACGAGCACTTTTGCAAAACAATTTTTATATTTGCAAGCAAGCTAATGTTATTTTGCTTGAACTGATTCATATTTGATAGAACAATTGAAAAAAAAGCTATTCTTTCAAACGACCCGCACATTAGAATAACATAATTCCAACACCAAAATTAACATAAAAAGCTCTTTATTATTCAATTGAAACAAGGCCAAAGCTGCCTTGGCCTATTCTCAAACGCCAAATCAACCACAAAATCCTCTTGTGTGCTGTGGAGATATGCAGGGTCTGTTCAATAAATCTTGTTTTACGGCTTTCCAACTTTTTGGTTTCAAAAACCGAAATATAAAATACCAAACACAAAAGAAAACACAAACAAAAAGCTACAGAAAATATTCTTTTGCTTAAAATCAGAAGTTTTGAAATTAAAAACATTTATAAAATTGACTGCAAATATATTGTTTCAACCAAAAATATAAATTAAATTAAATTAATATAATAAGGATCAATCAAATGCTAATAAAATTCACAAACTAAAATAAAGAAAAAAAAAAGCTCAAATTATCTCAATATAAAAATTGGGGTATATAATAAATATAATAGATATAATAAATATAGTAGGTATAGTAATAATTAAAAAAATCAAAGTAAATAGATAAGAAACTAACGATAAATAATCAACAGTACAACATATTTTACCACACAATGTCTAAGAAAAAATTATATGAAAAAAATAACAAAAGAAAACAAAAAAAAAATTTAAAATAAACCGAGAATAGTTTCATTATAATAAATTTAAAATGAAAGACTGTTAGAAAAGAATGTTGAAAAAAAAGTAAAACAAAGAGTAAAAAAAAAGAGGATCGACAAAAATATAAAAAAATACACAAAAACCAAGGAAGAACTTAAAAAAAATTAAAACATTTTCCCGTTTCTAAGAAAAGTGTCTTTTATTTACATATCTAATTGAGAGTCTTCTTCCTTTAAGCGGAAAAGATTAGATTGTGTTTGTCCACTATGAATGTAAGTAGCAAGATATTTTGATGAAGAAAAAGAACGAGGCATAGTTTTGCCACTTAACTGTGTCTTGCTCAACAGAGGAGGAATACTAGATCCATCACCATTTTCATTTTTGATTGTAGAAGCTGATTCATCTCTTGTGATTAAGTTTGTAAAAGAAATTGACCTGTCCACCAACTTGGCCAAATAATCATAAGATTCATCATGGAGTAGTACTGGATCATCAAATTTAATAGAGTTTAATCTTTGCACTTTATTGATGTATGTTTGCTGATCGATGCCTTGGATATTTAAGTCACTTGGAGAATACCATAATGGCAATCTTTTTTCTTCCACTGTTTCTTCTTTTTCCACTGGCTCATTCCTGACCTTATCTTCCAGTGAAAATGATTCCGATTCCCCAAATGAATCTTCATCATTTTCTGAGCCATGGTGAAATTCTTCAGTATTTTTGTACTTAAAAACTTCTGGTGTTTTGTTGATAACTTCATTTTTGATGAAAACATGTTGGGCCTCTGCTATAACAATAGATCGCCCAATGTCTGTATCCATTGATACTTTACTTTTTGATGTTGATGTGGTTATTGCAGGGCTGTAAAATTGATTGGCATTATTATCGACTCCTCCATTAGTTTTACTAAAAATCATATTTTCATGATTTTCATAATTTTCATAAATTTCCGAATTTGGTGATTTTTCAACTTTAATAAAATTTTTGTCTTCATAATTGTCCGTTGAAATATTTTCATTTGAAATATTTCCTTCATCAAGAGAAGATCGAAATCTGTATCTAACTGGTTCATCTGACCCAGCATCTGATATTTCGTTTATTGATTCCTCAAATGTATGATCAAAATTAGTAGCATTATGAAACTCATTGCTTTCTTCAAATGCCTTGTTTAAATCGCTACTAATTTTCTTTCTTAAAGTAAGTGAATTGTGTCTTTCAATATTATCCGCATTTAAAGAGAAGCCACTTTCTTTAGAAGCAACAAAATTATTACTAAGATCAGAGCTGGTCCCCATTTCATTAAGAATCTTTTCAAATTTAAAGTCATTAAAATCTGGACTGAAATCTTCAGGTGAATCGAGAAGAGGTAGCCCATCATTAAATGGATCCAACTTGATTGCGTGATTCATTCCGTCGTCAGTTACATAGTTATTATCTGTAACAATGCTTTTGTCAACATCATCCACTGACTGGAATCCAACTTTCAAAATAGGCGTCCTAAATCCTTCATTTTCTTCTTGTGTTTTTTTGTCATCCCTTTCTTTCTTTCTCAAATCTGAAATAGATAACTTTTTACTATGGAGACCAAGTGATTTAATACTTTTTGACGATGCCATGTTTTTGTTGAATGCTTGAGTGAGAGTTCGTAGAGAAGAATTGTCTCGGCTGAGAATCCAGTTAGGAGTCGTGTCATTTCCAACAACTGATTCATTTCGTTTCAACTCATGAATTCTAGATTGTAAGTCAGTTGATTCAGCTCTAATCTGGGGTTGGACAAGAGATGAAAATGAAGAATTATCTCTTGCAATTTTCCAATTTGATGAGACTTTATTGACTTCCCATGGAGAAAAGTCTTTCATTGTAGAGCTTGCAGGAAAAGGTTCTTGTCCTATTAATTTACTGAGATCTAATTCTTCTAACAAATCTTTTTCACCTGGCGCAATTTCTTTATTTATATCTTTTTGAGTGAGTGAATCTTTTTCATTCAATTTATAAAAAGCAGAAACTGAAGAATTCTCTCTAGCCATAATCCAATTTTGACCATTGGTGTCTTCATCCAAAAAAACACTTGATTCAATAAACGTGGCTTCCTTTGCGCCCATCAAATTCTTAGGATCTGAATGCTGAACCCTTTTGTTAAAAGTCCTAGATTTTCCATCAAATTCATTTGTTATATCGCGAAATGTATCACGTTCTTTCATCTTTCTGGTCCCAATTGTTAACTCAATGTTGCTGGCAACAATAGTAGGATCTGGCATTCTAACACTTATTTTTTTTATAGAAACCGGGGAAGGGGGTTGTGGTAAAATGCCTTTCTTGGGTATCAAATTTTCAAAAATTTCGGAATCTGGTGTAGGGGGTTCAGCCAAACTACTTTGTCTGGGTATCAAGCTGTCTTCTGGTGTAGCTGTTGGTGTTGGTAAATAGTTTAACTGCTGAAGAGGAGAATTAAATGTTCTTGAAACTCCCAATGGGTTTTTGGTAAGCAACAGTCTAGATTGGGAGGTCTCTAATGATTTTAAAGTTGGTGCTCCAATTAATTGAGATATTGGTGTTATGGACCTCGATTTGGGCGTATTCATAGGTATCATTTTAGTTCTCGCCGTCGGTGTTGGTGTTGTTGGAAAAACAGGAACAGATCTACTTTTTCCATGTGTCGATGATAGAGATGCTTTTTTTTTCACTGACGTTTCAATAGAATGTCTTGATTTAGGTGTTAATACTGAGCTTT
>JAKTTS010000106.1:0-36050 GCA_030560485.1 Ascoidea tarda (nom. inval.) | reverse complement strand
TTATTATTATTATTATTATTATTATTATTATTATTATTATCATTATTATTATTATTATTATCATTATTATTATGATTTATAGAATTTCCTTTAATTTTAATACCTTGATCATATGAAGTGTCAATCATTAATTTTTGGCTTATCTGCTCAAATTCTTCTTGAATTGTCTGATCCTGGCTTTGGCTTCCATCGTGTACTTCTGATATATTATCATCTGACGCCGCTAAAATTTGCTGATCATCATAAGAAGGTGGTTTAAATAGGAAATTTTTAGAAAGCAGTTTTAACCAAGAACCATTTTTTCTATTGAATCTTAAATTCTTCCATTTTTTCAATAAATGGTCTTCTTTAGTTGAAAAGTTTGAAGTTTCATTTTGGTGTATTTCAAGGCTATGTTGAGACTGATTGAGATTCTGTGATTGAGATTTCTTATTTTTTAAATATTCATCAAGGTTTTTAAAAGTTTCATTATTGTTCTGGTGTAAATAAGTGATACCGGTTGATTTATTCCATATGTTATTAATATTTGAATCGCCCATTGATAGAGGAAGATTTGGTAGTTTATTTTGTTGGAGAGAATTTAGATTGTGAGATATAAAATAATTTAGTTCATCAGAAGATAGTTTGTTTTTTTCAAACAGAGGACAACCTTTTATTTTCCATCTTAGCCAGGCATTATCACTAACGTCTTTTATTGTTAGTAAGGTGAAATGAAAGCTCAAGTCTCCTGTGTATAATTTTGGGATTTCCTTTTTCAATTTAAAAAAGAAGTTTGTTTCCTTTTGAGATAGAGTTATATCGTTAAAAAAGTTAATTGGTTTATTTATTAGTTCTGGAATGTTATTCTTAATGAAATCGTCCTTTACGGATTCAATTAATTGGAAGTAAAAACAGATGATAATAAACAACTGAACCATGATAGTTTTCCTAAATTTGTGGTCACTCAGTAATTGAACATCGAATACGTTTGGATGAATGGTGAAAAGAGGATTAAAGTATTTCTTTTTATAGAATTTTAATTTTGAGGATTTGAGTAAGTTTGAAATTTTATTGAAGTCAATTCTGTTATTGATTGATACATGTCTTTTACCGGATTTGAGCCTTTTCATTAGATAATTTCTCTCCAAGTCATAAAATTGTTGGTAAACGGCGGAGAATAGGGATTTTAGTTGTAGCATTGCTTGGTCATTTTTTATGTATAATAAAGGATTTGATAAAGAAGATTGCATGAACCAAAAGTCTTGAAACCAAGGTTTATTGCTAAAGGGGTAGGATACTTTTTTGCTGTAGATGCTCCACTCTTTGTTTAGTAGGAATAGATCGTTTATTTTAAAGATCTTTGAGGTGAATAAGATTATGTTGCCCTTTAAAGGGGAGTAGTTGTAGTTGAAGGGGATTAATTTTTCAAAATTTGAGATTTTTTTGAATAGGTTATTGCAAGTAAGGGAGATCATTGAGCCTGGTTGTTTCTTAATTAGGAGAGAATGGAAATTGATAAAGATATCAAATCTTGATGAAAGGAAGTTCCAGTAGGTGGATAGTAATTCGATTGTGGGTAATTTTTCAAGGATTTGAACAAAAATCGAGTGGGGGAAATCTTGAGATGTCAATCTTATACTGTTTTGATTACTTTGATAGTTTTGGTCATTTTGATGATTTTGGTCATTTTGATTAATGAAAATTTTGAATAGATAAATTGAAATGTCAGTTATAATTGAGAGTTTTGATAATAAAAGATAATCGTTATCAGATAAGCTGAATTGTAGAGATAAGTTTGTATGATTAATTGATAAATGATGAGGGTTTGCGGATTGGAGTAGAATTGAATCTTTTAAGATGTGATTAATCGTTTCATTGAAGGAAAAATCTAGTAGCAAGTGTCTTAGATTTGTAGTTTGAAGGTATTCATTAAGATCATGAAGATCATGAGGATCGAAAAGGTCATGGTCATGATCGTTATTATTTTCACTATCGATGTGATAGTCATTATAACTTTGGGAGATATTGAACCATTTGTGTAAAGTTTGATCGTAGATATGGGTAAATAAAAAGGGATCATAAATTCTGTTTTGATAGTAGTCTTTTCTGTCATTTGCTAGAGCATCGATAAAAGTCTCAAGAGACAATGAAAAGGTGGAGGAGACATTAAAAAACTGCTTTGATTGTAGAGGTTTCATTGCAAGAGCAGTTGAAAGAGAGTGTACAGCAGCCTGGAGTTTTTCTCAAGCAGAGAAGAACTATAGGCAGAGAATAAGAAGGAGAAAGAGCTGGGCCAGCAGCAAAAAATCCAGGGACAGTGAGGGCATACAGGCCAGCAGCCAGAGTGGAAGACGAGTTGATCAGGAGTAAAGCCCCAGTAAAAAGAGGCAGCAGAAGAATCAGAAGCAGCAAAAGCAGGATCTGTCAAAAGATGGCAAAGAAGATGGTGATGGTGATGGTGATGGTAAAGATAGAGAAGAGGAAGAGAAAGAAGAGATAAAGATAAAGCTGTGAGCAAAACAACGGAGAATTAAGCGCCGACTCCGCGGTTTGTTTTTTAGCTCGGATTTGCTTCGATGTTGATTTATCGTCGATTAATGTTGAGAAAGCTACTGCACATATACAAAGCTAACAGAATTGATTTGTTTATTCAATTGCAGAAAAGAAGATACACAGGAAGCTATAAAATGGAAGACTAAGAATTGAAGTGAAGCAGTGGTTGAAACTGACTCTAAAATACAAGACAAAACAAAGATTGGTCACTGAAGAAAAGAAGGAAAATAAAAACAAAGAGATGAGGCAAAAAACAAAAGAAGGAAGAAGAAAAAATAAGAAAAAACAAGCAATGGAAGAGAAATAGAAAACCAGAATTTACTCAAAGAACAAAGAACGAAAATAAAAAAGAATAGAGCAAAACAAAACAAAACAAAACAAAACAAAACAAAACAAAACAAAACAAAACAAAATAAAATAAAATAAAATAAAATAAAATAAAATAAAATAAAATAAAATAAAAAAAATAAATATTGGGTATCCTTTGTTATAAACGTATCTTATTCGATAAGTTCAAGCAATTTCCTGAATCTGTAGTAAAGTGTGCCCTTTCTCTCTTCTAATAACAAGTCTTTCTCCTTTTTCTCCTTTAAAAAGGCTTCTTCTTCTGCGTCAACGTAATCTTTATAAAAAAACAAATCAACATAATCGGATCTGATAAACTCAGTCTTGAAGTAAATTTTGTATCCAATGTAGCATCCAACAAAAAGTGGAATGCCAATATATCCACTAATGAAATTCTCATAATTGAATCCAGAAGTGTTGATATCCAAGAAAACATTCAAGTTTTTCAATAGCGATAAAACAATTGATACACTCAAACCAATATAGGAGCTGTATGGTGCAAGTGGTAATTTGTATTTCAAGTCTGCTTTTCTGTCCAACCCCTGTGCTTTGAATGCCTTGACAAATCTAATGTGTGAAATGAAAATCGAAGTCCAGCCCATTAACCCCAACATTGAACTGACATTGATGAAATGTCTGAAAATCTTTCTAGACTCCTCTGCCACATTCATATAAGCCAAACAATCAAAAACTAAGAAAAAACATAGTGAGTAGACTGGTACTCCATGACGATTGGTTTTGGAAAAAATTCGAATAGCATTTCCCGAGACTGATAGTCCATATAAGACTCTAGTACCAAAATACAACGCTGTATTGGCTGCTGAAAAGACAAATACTAACATACAGGCGTTGAAAATATGGTCGAGAATTGGAATACCTGCGTTTTCAATTGCAACAACAAATGCTGAGGCTCCTGCGTTACCGCTGGAATTTGAGACAGCTTCAACTAGCACTTTATCATTGTATGCAACACACAATCCCAAAAGGAAAACCGAAGTGATATACAATGAAGCCACAGTGGTAAAAGTCAATTTGAAGGCCTTTGGGATGGTCTTTCTTGGATTGGCTATTTCACAAACAATAATGGCAAAATTCTCAATACCCATAAATGCATAGACACTACCTGTTAAAGTGGTGATCCAGGATAAGAATTTCCCACCGTCGTTATCAAGATGCAATGAATCGTAGGGCGCAAATGCTCCTGGGTTTTTCCAGTATCTGAAACCAATTGGACCATCAGCTTCAGGACCAGCTCCCAAAGTTATACAAAACAACATGAGGATCAAGCCCAACACTGTTATGATCTTGAAGGAGGACAAAACAGTTTCAACAACGGCGAACTTGGAAATGTTGATATAATTGATGAAACCAATCAAGACAGCAAATATTGTGACCCACACACCAGGATTGACTTGATCTCTAGGAATCCAGTACTGAATCACCAAGGCACCAGCTGTGATTTGATTGGGAATGGCTGTTAGAAATCTGAATAAAAAGGCATAACCAGTAGCAAAACCAAGAGCTGGATCAACATATCTACCAGCATATCCAACAAATCCATCGGGCAAAGGAATGTAACTGGACATTTCACACAATGCCCCAACAACAAAGTAGATCAATGTGGCGACAAGAATATAAGCAATGAACAAAGAGCCTGGGCCTGATTTCTGTAGTTGGGAAGCTGAAGAGATGGTAAGACCTGTACCAAGAGCACTACCAAGCAAAATCATCATAATTTGGTAGGCACAAAGGGATTTAATCAAACGATGACCCACTTCGTTAGCTAGGGGAGGCGAGGTGATTTGGTGTAGTTCGTAAGAGACCTGTCTATAAACAGTAGAAGCAGTAGAGGAGGTGTTGAGGGAACGATTGTCATTGTCTGAGTCATTGATGGGCCTTGGGTTGGAGGAAGACTGGCGATGGTAGTTTGAGTTACTGGTTTCAGCGTCGTCAGCGAGGTTGTAACCAGCAAAGTTCTCGTAATCGATAGGTTTTGAGGAAATAAATGAGTTTCTTTTGGTGATTGAGCGATGTTTGGAGTGCTTTTCGTCGCTGTCTTTCAAGCTCTCATCGCTTTGTCTGCGATTGTTGTGTTGTGTGAATTCGTTTGAGGAGACCTCTGTTGGATCGTTGCTTCCATAGCTGAACCCACTGTTTTTATTATTCCCAATATCCATGATGAGAAAATTAGGGTTTTCTTTTTTTCTAGAAATTAGAATTAGTTGGTTATCTAGCTGAGGTAAGTGAAATTCTTAGCTCCAATTTTTCTGCTATGTTACAAAAATTTTCAAAAGATAGTCAGTATTAATTGGAAATTAGCAGCTCAATGATATCTGGGATGCGTTGAATAACTTTTAGAAGTGTTGTTTGTGAGAAACAAAACCGAGCTATATTGTTGAACAATAAAAAAAGGAAATATGTGGGAAATTTGGACCAAGTATTTAAGGGAACAACTTTTAAAACAATGAAAAGGAAATGGAAGAAAAAAAACAAGGGAAAACAAGTATTAATATAAAGCTGAAATTGTTTTAATAAAAAATTCGTTTAGTAAACAAGAGACTAGCAAATTAGCTTTTGTATATTAGAATACCAATACATATTGCAGTACATGGTGACAATTCAACGAATAACACGAAATTTGGGATCTCTAGCAAGATAGTCAAGACAATTCTTAGAGACAATACATAAAGGACATGATGAGCAGTGATACATTTTCAAAGTTAGCAGGCGAAATTGGCCTGATTTATTTTGGTTCCAGGCAAAGTGCAATTTTTTTGCATAATAGGTGGTTGATTTCAGGAGTTGGAAAGAAAAAGTGGAAACCTTTTCAGTTTGGATCAATAGAGTTTGGGACATTGTTCAATCCTCTGTCGATCACCAACAATTAGCATAGTTGGCAAAGGAAATCATAGCAGAAAATGCAGATCCAGAGCTTATTCCACGACACCACCAGAATCAGGAAGATAGTGGTAAATGAATATTCGTCTTCAATCTCTGACCAATAAGCTGCACAAGCTGAGGTTTTTGAATAGTTCCAACCAATGTTGAACAGCTTCTTAACTGCTTTTTCAACTGCTGTTTGAACCCTTCCAACTTCAAAAAGCCCTCCCAACAAAAGCAGTGCAAAAGAACTCTATAATCACGTGTTCAGGCGAGGGCTGCGCAGGCAAACGCAAGCACAGGCCGGTCTACGGTAGTTTACGTCTCTTGGTGCGCGATCAGCGCCGACCAGAGAAGCGGGTCTCGAGAAATGTCTTGAAAACACAGTGAAATTTTTTCTTTTGGTTTCTGAGCACAAAAAAACTGCAAATATTTCACAACTTTTGTTTGAAACCTCCAGAAAACAGAATAAGTTAAAAGCATTTTTCCAATAAAAACAATTGAGTAAAACTTGTCAGGGCTTGTCTATTATTTATCTGTGTTTCCTAATTGCCAATAATTATTTTGGCATATTTTTAGAGTGAAAATTTAGTTTCCCTCAGCGAGTGATAATAACAATCTGAATTGCTTTGGTACTGAGCTTCCAAAATGTATCCTATTCAGCAGCCCATTACCAGATATTTGCTGATTAGCTGATTAGATTACTCTTCGCAAGAAAATATGCCACACTGCTTTTATTGTTGAAAACAGTTACTGAAATGACTGCCTGCTTTATATATTTGCTGTTTCAAAATCTTGTATACAGATTCACTTTCCCAACTCAACATTGAAAAATATTGACCACGATTAGAATTAATTAGAAT
The DNA here is from genome assembly GCA_030560485.1 of Ascoidea tarda (nom. inval.). Taxonomy (NCBI): domain Eukaryota; kingdom Fungi; phylum Ascomycota; class Saccharomycetes; order Ascoideales; family Ascoideaceae; genus Ascoidea; species Ascoidea tarda (nom. inval.). The sequence continues at coordinate 29,430 of JAKTTS010000106.1, read as the reverse complement.
TAGAATTAAAATTAAGATTAAGGAGTCATTTTCTAATTTTGCTTAATTTGAAACCCTTTTTATCTAATCAAATTTAATGTGTTTTGCTTATCCTTTCCATATTTGCCATCTAATCAGAGCCTATTATATCCACTTCTCACTTTCCCTAATCATATCACACCAAATTAGATCAGATCAAATCAGATCAGATTCCCAGATTATAGATTATACTTATCCACGTCAAACAGACAATATAATTGAGAACTGCTCCCAAATGGAAATCCAATTTGAAACAGTAATCCTCTAGGAAAATATATATTATAAAGGCGACTGTTTCGTCAAAATGCTAATTCTCAATCCACTAAACTATCCTCTTAACTTGTTTATTTTAATACTTTAAAAAGCTGCCATACTTGACTGTTTCCAAACCCTCCTTAAACGTTGCTTAATCATTGCCAATACACTTTAAAACCTACTCTTCTAATTATATTTTTACAAAGGAATTAAAACGTCTCAACGTTCTTTCAAAACGCCTTTCTCTCTACATTTCTCTTTTGAGATAACACACGTATTTATATATCACTCTTCTTCCATCTTTGAACACACTATTCGATAACAAAACAATCTAGAAATGAATCCAGAAAACAAAATATTATCCATCTCCCACCAATTTATCATACTGCTACTCACTACTCTAAAAAAAAAGATATCAATCAAAATTATAATTAATTATCTATATATATCAAATGGTATAAAGAAATCTATAAAATAAAAAAAGAAATAAAAAAAAATAAAAAAATAGAGCAGTGTGTGATACAATTAATAAAAGAAATAAAAGAACGGAAAGCTGGAAACTAAATAAAATAAAAGGATACACAATAGGTTTTAACAATATCATCAATTATACAAATTAAATCAAAAATATGCTTAAATTGTTAATGCAGTTGATAAATAAGTACTAAATCTTGGAAAAATAATTTAAATACTAACGATATGGGGATGAATCAAAATAACTTGAAAATATTTTCACAAATAAAATAAAATCAATTGTCATTTAAGGAATAAAACCACTTAATAGTAGCTCATCTGTGCTCAACTAATGGTTCGTCTGGATCAATTCGGAAAACTTTATCAGCATTCAAAATTCGGTTTGGATCCAATGCCATTTTAATCTTTCTCATTAAGCTGATTGGATCTTGTCCAATTTCGTTAATCAAAAAATCTCGTTTACCATAACCAACTCCATGCTCACCAGTGCATGTACCTTCATTTTCAAGAGCTCGATGCACCATTCTTTCAACTAAGTCTTCTGCTGTTTTTCTTGTCTCCTTATCGTATAACAAGAAAGCATGGAAATTTCCATCCCCAACATGCCCAACCAAAGTGGCTGTTAGACCGGATTTCTTCATATCGTCTTTTGTCTCTTTCAAAACGTTGGCCAATTTAGATACAGGAACAGCAACGTCTGTGGTCCAAACTTGAATATCAGGATTGAGCGTCTTTCCATAGTTAATGGTTGACCAAAGTGCCACTTTTCTTGCAGCCCATAACTCCTGTCTTTCCTCTTCAGTGTTTGCAAACTCGAAATTAATACCATTGTTGCCTTTAGTGATATCTTTAACAGTGTTTACCATCTCTTTCAAACCGTTTTTAGAACCGGCTAATTTAAAAAATAGTGTTGGTTTTTCGACCCAGGTTTTAGACGTCTCGCCAGAGATATTAATGCATTTCATCATTTCATCATCCAACAACTCTACAGCATTGACTTGAATGCCCTTGGAAACAATTTGCTCAACAGATTTGGCAGCGTCTTCAATTGAAGGAAAGGGAACCACTGCAACAGTTTCGTTTTGGGGTCTGACATTCAATCTCAAAGTGGCCTCAGTTACTACGCCTAAAGTACCTTCACTGCCAATGAATAAACCAGTTAAATTATAGCCAGCAGCAGATTTTCTGGGCCTTTTTTTAGTTTTGATGATTGTTCCATCAGCCAAGACAACAGTAAGACTTAGGACATTTTCCTTCATTGTACCATATCTTGCAGCATTGGTTCCCGAACAAGAAGTAGCAATCATTCCTCCAATTTCAGCACCTGGGCCAGGATCAGGGCCGAATAATAAGCCTTTTGGATGTAAATACTCTTCTAAATCCTCCCAGCCAACTGAGGGTTGCAATGTGATATCTAAATCACTTTCGTTGATCGATAAGATGTTATTCATTTTGTTCAAATCTAAACAGATACCACCTCTTGTTGGAATAAAATGGCCTTCTAAAGAGGTACCGCCAGAATACGGAGTCACAGGAATTTTATAGCTGTTGCAAATCTTCAAGACTTTGGAAACCTCTTCAGTTGATTCGGGCCAAACGATCATGGCAGGCCTTTGTTCGTCAGTAGCATGATGGGAGTTCCAATAGGTATCGGAGTGATGATCCAATTCTGATTGTGAGGTTGAAGTGTGGCCCTCTGGCAATAACTCGATGATTTCTTTAAAAGCCTTTTCAAAATCAGCAGTGGTACCATAAACAGGTTTCAATAAATCGTCAAGGGGAGTTATTGAAGAATTTGGGAATAAATGTGGTAAGGGATGTTCATGTATTTTGTCAACGGTTCTGTATGAACCATAGGCTAAACCAATCGTGAAGAGTGCAGCCCAGGTAGCAAATCTTCCAATTACTTCTCTTGGAGATTCCTTGGGAAAGTATTTTGATTTCTCAGAGTAAAATCGCTTGTTATTCAAGTTTTTGAGGTTATTGGCGTTTTTGAAATTTTTAAGATTGTATCTCAATTGGTTTCTTATAGGATTATATCTGAAGGAATTGGTAAACATTTTAGGTATATGAGTATGGGAATATTATGGGGAAAAGAATATTGAGTGGGATATTTAGTAGAATATTTATTGTGAGTCGATGAGAGAAAATAAAAAAAATGCAATTAGATGGATAGACCGATTAACCAGAGAGATAAAAGTAAGGAAAAAGAAAATAAAAGCAATTGGACTATAATAAGGGTGGTTTTGTTGGTGATATTATTAGAACAAAAAGTATTATTGCTATTATTATAAATGTGATTGATATTTATTAAGATTGTTGATCAGCTATATATAACGATAAAAAATATGAAGAAAAGATGAATCCTGATGGGATATTTATACATTTTTTTGTTGAAATTTCTTTTATTGATGAAAAAAAAAAGATAGCTACTCCACATTTAAACTACTTAAACTACCTGCTGAAAAATACATGAAGAGGTGCTGTGTTTTCATTATTGGAGATGATTAAGATTGGCATCAACTATCAGATAAACCACTTTTGTCTGCTTGGATATAATCAGCTTGATCATTTTCATTATTTTAACTCATTCTAACTCATTTTAAACCATTTTCAGCGAAAAGGGCTATAGTAAAAAAGTTTCCTTTTGGAAAGTCGTGGGGGAGACCATAGTTAAGGCCGAGGAGCGGTTTTTAGCTCTTGAATATACCGGAAATACCTGAGTAAATGGCCGGCGTTAAGTACTGCGGATATTTTTATGGAGAGGAAAACGCACAAAAGACCCCTCCCAGTGCGATAAAAACGAAAGGAAAACGAAAAAAAAAAAAAAAAGATAACAAGAGAAAACAGAACTAGCCCAAACAAATTCACGTCCAGTTGAAGAAAGATTCGTGGATGGTTTTCGATAAAAAGCACAAGAAAAAGACTCCAACAAGTGCCGAAAAAGCCAAATCGGGATTTGCTCCCTTTTTCTAGTTCTTTTTGCACCCTACCATTGGTCAGACGTGTAAGAGCGCTGTCTGATGCGTTTATGCGTATGGCTGCGGAGACCATCGTTGTGGATGGATTAGAAATCTGGGGAACTCTGGATCTGAGAAAACAGTTGAAAAGAAAAACAATAGCAGTCTTTGATGCAGAGTCTCCAGCTGGATTTGTCGTTGAAGCTGCTGCGTTTGTCAGGATTCTTTGTATTTTTCCCCTGGACTGTGATTCCAGGCAGCTGGAGTCACCCCCTCTGCCATTGGTTATCCCCCATTTCTCGACTTGATTCAACCAGGCTGATCAGTTTCAAGAAAAGCTCCATCGCCGATTTCAGTCTGCTTAGGCCCATGACATTTTTCAGCCAAATAGAGCGAGGGTTTTAAATACTTTTAAAAACTCTCAAGCAGCTGGAAAATAGCTCATTTTGTTGACCATCAAGGAAATTCTGGAAATGGGCTTTCGGAATCACTAATTATACTTTTCTCAGCACCAACACTAAGCAGCTACCTAATAGCCCTGCAGACTATGTATAGTGTGTGTGCGGATTCTGGACTTGTCTTTGAAATTACGGGGAATCTTGCATACCAAGGATGTATAACACCAAAAGGTTTGGTTTCATACAGGTATTTTTCAGGTGCTGTGTTTGGTTTGGAGCTGCTGTGGGTCTGCTTCTCTTTGATTGGCTGCCGTGCTGACGTATCATTGCTTTGAGCTTTGCAGATTTGTGTGTCTGGTTTTATGTTCAGTCTTATCTGATCTAATCTGGGATTAATTTGATTGTACTGATAAATCGGCAATCGCCAATTGATGGATTGAAATTATAACGTTGTTTATTGTATTAGGTAGTATGTAAATCAAATGAAAAAAAAAATAAAACAATTATAATAAATGCAATATAAAAAACTAAACTTGTAAAATAAAACGAGAAAAATAAAAATATAATACCCCAAATAAAAAGTTTTGAAAATGATTATTTAAAAGCAAAAAATAAGTCAAAAACAATAAAAAAATCTCACAATTATTTAAGCTAGTAGATAATTGAAACACTTTTCTTTTTTCCTTTTCAAAATTAAAAAAAAAATGAACTGAAACGAATATAAAAAGTAAAAGAAAAAAAAATTAAAAAATGAAACTAATTTTTTTTAATTAATTTTCATATTGTATAATTTGTATAATTTGTATAATTTTTTGATAATAGTAATTTCTTTTTTATTTTTTTAAAAACTAATATTGATGAGTGTGAATGTCTTGTTGATGCTCAACTTTAATATATGGTCTGTATTCTGGTTTCCACATTTGTGCTTTGACCCATTCATGACATTCATCAAAGTCTCTTGGAACGACAACTTTTCTTGATTTTCTTGTACCTGGTTGGAATTCGTTTTCAATTCTGGCTAAGCCTTGTTCAAGAGCCTTTAATATAACAGCTGTGGCGATTCTTGATGAGGCAACAGTGATTTCTTCGACTGGGGGTAACAAACCAGCTTTTGGATTATTGACCTTTGGGGACATCTTGGCCAATTCGTCAACAGCAGCACTAATCATTTCATCACTGATGGTTGTTGATCTGGATAAGACAGCACCCAAACCAATACCTGGGAATGAGAAACAGTTATTATTTTCCGATGAGACGTAACCCTTGTATGGTTTGAAGGGAGAACCGGTTGCGACTAAAGCGTTGCAATCAGTCCATTCCATCAAGTCTTTTGGAACAGCTTCATGTAATCTAGTTGGGTTTGATAATGGGAAGATAATTGGTCTTGGGTTATATTTGTACATGGTTTTGACAACTTCTTCGGTAAAAGCACCAGCTTGAGTAGAACAACCAATCAAGATGGTTGGTTTGACGTGTTCGACAACTTCTCTCAAGGATTTGATGTTGATGTTTTCCCAGTCTTTATCATCGTCGGCGTATAGTAGTTGGTCCTCGCTGGCCAAGCCGGTTTCTTTCATTGATTTGACGATTAAACCAAAACGATCCATACAGTGGATTTTGTCTCTGGCTTCTTGGACAGTAGCACCATGAGTAACCATATGGGAAACGATTTGATCAGCAATACCTAAACCAGCGGAACCTGAACCGTAGACAACGATTTTGGAGTCTAGCAATTCTCTGTTTGTAAAGTTTAAACCAGCGATAATAGAGGACATAACAACGGCACCTGTACCTTGGATATCATCGTTGAAACAGGAGATTCTATTTCTATATCTCTTCAACAAGTTTCTGGCATTAAGAACACCAAAGTCTTCAAAATGGACAACGGCGTTGGGGAACCTCTTTTTAACAACTTTGATAAAACGGTCGCAGAAGGCGTCGTAGGCTTCACCTCTAACTCTGGGGAATCTGTTACCCATGTAGAGCTCGTCATCGGACAAAGTTTTGTTGTTGGTACCAACGTCTAAACAGACTGGGATAACTCTACCTGGATGGATACCACCACATAAGGTCATAAGAGACAATTTAGAGATGGAGATTCTGATACCACCGACGCCCTGATCACCGATACCTAAGATACCTTCACCATCTGAGACAACAATGTAGTCAACATCCTTTGATTTACCAAAAGCAGCTAGTCTTGTCTCGACACTTTCCGGGTCAGTGATATCCAAGAAGCAACCCTCTGGTTTTCTGAAACGATGGGAAAAGGCAGCAATGGCATCACCTTCGGTTGGAGTATAGATGATTGGAAGTAATTCTCTGATATGTCTTCTGACCAATTCGTAGAATAGGATTTTGTTTTGTTGTCTCATGGAGGTACAGAAGTCATTTTTGCCCAAGGGAGTTCTCAAGACAGATAATTGTTTGTAAGCTCTTTCAACTTGTTCATCAAGAGTGTTGACAACAGGGGGTAAAAGACCTTGTAAACCAAAAGCAGCCCTTTCTTCGAGAGAGAAAGCAGTACCTTTGTTGAATAGAGGGGAGTTTAAGATTTGAAAACCGGTCAAATCACACTCAATTGAACCATCAGAGGTTAATCTGGTTGATTTTGGTTTTCTGTTGGAATATAGCATTTCAGCTTTCCAGCCAATGGGAGTTCTCTTTGTTAAAGTATGAGTTCTAACATTTGTGAGCATTCTGCCAGCTGAAGTTGGGATTCTATATTCGGAGGAAGAAAAGGCTTCATCGTCCGAGGAGGATGGGTACGATACACCAGCTCTGTTGTCTAAAGTGGAGGATACGGTCATTTTGAGAGGATATTAAAATGAAAATGTGATAGGAAATGTGATTGGAAATTGCAATTGAATTAAAAAATGTTAGGGTTTGATTATTTGTATGTTTGTTTTAATTTTTGGGGGAATTACAGAAATTCTAGTTGAAAGGTAACAGTTATTGATTTTTGAATTGAATATATTTTTTTATTTTATTTTTTGAGATTGTTTTTATTTTTGAAGTCTCTTGAGTCAAAAAGTATGATAATTGAATGAAATAATTATATCAATTGAATTGAACTCTTGAGTTGTGTTGAGATATGAAATATCTTTTGGAAATGGTATGGAAAAATGGTATTAATAGAGATATCGATATTGAAGATGGGATAAGAAAGAGATGAAAAAGAAAAGAAAAAGCACAGAAATATTGAATATATTTATACAAATATCATCAGGAAGTATATAACCCAAATCAAAAGCCAAACAAATATAATTAACAACCAACAAACAAAAAACAGTAAAGAAACAAAAAAAACCAAAAAAAAAAATTGTTGTTTATTAGTTAGATTTTAAGTTGCAAATTCTAAATCTAAAATGGATCGTCCAGTCTCACAGCATTGAATATGGCTCTTTAGCGAACAGCAACACACCACTTTGGAGGAAGAGCAACTTGGGCACAGTGTAGAGAACATACAAAAGCAAGGCCATCAAGAACAGATAAAAGAAAGAACTGGGTCGAGAGCTCTAGAGCTGCACAGGCCACCCCCCTCTCGCGCGCGCGAAACCGTTGCCGGCACCAGTGCGGGTCTGGTAGCGGTATATCGCGTTGCGCACACGCATTCGCACGCACCTACACGCAGTGTCAACGTTCCGAACAGGCGCGGTGGAAGACTGTTCTCCCGGTCAGCGCCTCCGCTGCCGCTCCGCAGGGGCACGGCCCAGGCCTGGCGCGGTGGGAACCGGGATGGTCCCAACGCGCGACCTTGCCAGACCTGCCCGATTGGGCGTATACCGACCACGCAGAATTCGCCTGTAGCAGGGCCAGGGGCCACTAACGCTGCCCGATCAGGCTAAAGCTCCTCCCGGTACGCGTGCTCTCGACACCGGAATGGTCTTTTCAGCGCACTTCCGGAGACCGCTCAGGTCTGCCATTTGAAATCTGGGGTAAAAACAGTAACACGACCTTTTGGTTGATCGGATAATAAATGCTAAATCGTCGTTGAGGCTCTATTTGCTCTCGATGCTTGCTGTAATGGTGAGTAATGGTGAGTGGGCATTCTTTGTGTTTGCAATATACAGCGCTTTAAGCCAGACAGCGCAGTGTACGCTTTTAATGGAGAATAATCCAACAAATCAAGGTGGGTCGAAAAAGAGGAACACTTTTTATTATATTTTTTGTCTTTCACCATCAGAGCTGGGCAGAGTTAGTGTCGACTACAAGTAGCAGTGCTACCGTAGCAGGATATTTTGGGATTGTGGAATCGTGGAATCGTGGAATACTGGAGTAAACAATCCATTACGAGAATAGTAGGATAGTTTATTTACTTGTTATTTCATTGCAAAGATAAACAAAAACAAAAGCAGATTTGTTACAATTATGACCGAGACTGTACATAGCGAAAAGAAAATCAATATTCAACAATAAATATTAGCGAACACTTCTACAGTAATCGAAAATAATTGATTAATAGAACCTTGAAATTCTCAACCCCAGATTTCTTACTTGATTTGAACTAAACAAAATAGATGATCAAGAATAATCAAGCTGTCCAATTTTGGCTATACTCAAAAATCTATTCATATATTTGTTCACATTTGTTCACATATTTATTCACATGGTTATTCACATATTTAATCATGTATTTTTCATATATCTCTTGATATAACCACCTATATAAATATTTAAATCTCTACTATGATAGTAGTTGATGGATTATTGGAATAGTAATGATCGATAGTTTTCCCCCATTCCTACTTATTTTCGTATCTACCGCTAAACACACTAAAAGTAGGTAACCAATACCAATTGATTTTAATTCCCTCACACGATTCTATTATACTGCGATAACAATTGCAGCATTATTCAAGTCCAAAAGTGTTGCTGGTCCATTCACCTGATCAATTAAACGAGTGCACTGGGGTTAATAATGGTCTGAAAATATCCTACCCACTTGCCAGTACAACAGCTCCATGGAAATAGATGAGCAATAAGCACTGTTTATCAATTGGTTTGTTATTATTTAGGGCCTTGCTGTTGTTGTCTTCTTGTTCGGACTCCGGGTGGTGCAAATAGAATTTGACAGGTCTCTGGAATCTTTTCCACCAGCATGGTGCCAATGCCCTTTCCCAGCTCCAGGTTGAACCCTGCATTGTTTTGATGTGCCGGTAAGACAGCCAGGTCAGTGGCCGCCAGAGCTGGAGACAGCGCTGCTGCTGAAGCTCTTGCACTTGAACCATGGTCCTTGCACTCTAGAACCTCCAGTGCGACCTGAGCTGTTCTGGGATCGTGCTCAAAACCCGCTGTGCTGGAAATGGTTCTCTTCCTTCACCAACACTACGAGCTTGCCTAACTCATCATCTCGAATCTTGAGCGGCGGAAGGCCCGCAAGCCCGGATTTCAGCCGGCACCACTAACTGCCGCATTAGGCCAGCGCTGGGTTGCTGGATCCGCGCAGGGTCGGGTTCACGCGCGTGTCGTCCAATGCCGGGTCGCGGCTGCGTGCCATATTTGCGTGAGGAATCGGCGCGCTGCTTTTGTGCCCCTCCTTACGTAAGCAGTATAAGCAGCTGTCCCAATCAGGCAACTCTCCCTCAGCCTTTCTCTTACGCTCTCTCTATCTGCCCCAGCTGTTATATCTCCCATTTCTTCCAATACTGCCCACACCTATATCTTGCTTATATTCATTTAAACGACATTCGTCCTCTTGGTCCTTCTAACTGAATGCCTCTGGCCTCCAGACTGATCTTCTCATCCACATTTGACATTTGCCAATCCTAAGGAATTTTGTGCCATTGCCGAAACCGATGTTCAAATATCCTTCGTCAGTTCAGCATTTCAAAGGAGATACATCGCCAGTTTTTCATTTCTTTTATTATTCATAATAGCAAATTCATTTCAATCGTATCTCAACATTGTGCCTTCTTTAATACCCTTCTTTTTTTTTATCTCCTACATTATATCGCACATTATCCGAAATTTTATTCTATTGTTACTCATCCAATATAATTGCTATATATTTAACTTATTATTATAATATGATAATAAGATAATATAATATAATATAATAATTATTATATCATCACTGTTTTTATTACAATTTCTGTGAAAACCATAATCTTCTTAGCTTTTCATATTACGATATGCATCGTTTTTATAATTCCTTTTCATACTTGCAGTGATTTGTCAATATCTACTATAATGTACAATAATTTACGTCAATTCACAGTAATTCACAACAGTTCACAACAATTTCTGATATTTTGCCATCTCTTCCACTAACACTCTACGTACCTATTCAATTATTCATTTACCGTTTTGCTTCTAAACCTTTCTCTAGGCTTTTCTGCATCTTTTTTTTATTTGGCTTTCTATTCCAATCTCTATTTTATTTCGCTCACTATTCTATTACGCAGTAACAACTCATATCTTGGTTGGGAAACACCTAAAAGCTAATTATAACACAAAATGTAAAAGAAAATAAACCTCTTCTTCTTAACGAACACCAGCTTATTTTCTCTCCTATATTAAACTTCTCGTTTAACGATACAACTGTTCTATTAAAATTTTTACATTTATATCAACTTTCCATATGCATTTCCTTTATTATTCTATATTCCTTTTCATTATAATTTGATTTATACCAATTAATCAATTAATCAATTGGTTCATTCACTTTTAATTGATTACCAAATTATTAAAATAGCTCATCGACTGTAACAATATTTTAAAAAATTAGTGAAAAATATTTATTAGTGAAAAATATTTATTATATTTAATGAAAAATGAAAAATAATAAATTTTAAATAATATTCCTCTATACAATCATATCAAATTCTTATTTTTCTTCCATCCCTAACCATCCTATCACTTGTACATCTTAAGGGCGGCTGTTCCACTGATTATTCTTCATATTCTTCACTATTTACTATTTCTTGTTTTTCAGTACCATCATATTACCATCAAAACTAATTCAAAATTGTATAAAATAGTGGGATAGCTTTGCTATCTACTTCGTTTTCATTCTCTTAAACCCCTTCTCCTGTTTGTTCCTAAACAGCAACATAAAGCTCCTTATTCCTTGTTAAATATCATTATATTTCTATTTTTCAATTCCAAAACATTCTTCCTGTTTCTAAATTTCTTTATCTTATCAGCTTATCACCAACTTCTTATCTAAAAACACCGACCATCTAGATGGCTTTCACATGTGGAGACCGCATACTGCATCTACATAAACACACATTCCAAATAGTGCCACCAACACGAATCACAATTATTTCCAATTTTCAGAAAAGCAGTCACGGCTCATAACCACACTCCTATGATATTTCCACAACAATAAAGCTTGGAATCACATGACTGGATATCAATCCGGCGCTTCTTCTAAATTTTTCAGTTGCCCTGCTGACTATTACCAAATCTGTTGATCAATATATTGATTCAATATATCAAACCTCTCTTAATTCTCCCTTTTCAAAAGTATTTCTTGCAATCAATTCAATCCCAATTAATTCAATTCCAATTAATTCTGGTTTTTTTACATTTTCAAAATGCCTTTCCAAAAAGAAACAAAGTCTTCTCCATACTACTCAAGATTCCAAACTCCTTTCCGTCGTAGAAGAGAAGGTAAAACTGATTACTACCAAAGAAAGAGATTAGTAGCTCAACACAAAGCTAAATACAGCACTCCAAAATACAGATTAGTTGTCAGATTTACCAAAAAAGACATCATCTGTCAAATCATTTCATCACAAATCACCGGTGATATTGTCTTAGCCGCTGCTTACTCCCATGAATTACCAAAATACGGTATCAAATACGGTTTAACCAACTGGTCTGCTGCTTATGCAACCGGTTTATTGATTGCCAGAAGAACTTTGAAAAAATTAGGTTTGGATGAAACCTATGAAGGCGTCACCGAACCAGAAGGTGAATTTGAACTAACCGAAGCCGTCGAAGATGGCCCAAGACCCTTCAAAGTCTTTTTAGACGTTGGTTTACAAAGAACCACCACTGGTGCTAAAGTCTTTGGTGCCCTTAAAGGTGCTTCTGATGGTGGTTTGTACATTCCTCACTCTGAAAACAGATTCCCAGGTTGGGATTTCGAATCTAGTGAATTAGATCCAGAAACTTTAAGAAAATACATTTTCGGTGGCCACATTGCCGAATACATGGAAGAATTGGCCGATGATGATGAAGAAAAATACAGAACTATTTTCAAAAACTATATTGACGATGATATTGATGCTGAAGGGATTGAAGACATTTATGCCGATGCCCATGAAGCTATTAGAGAAAACCCAGAATTTAAACCAACCACCAAGAAATACACAAAAGCTCAATACGCTGCCAACACTAAGAAATACAGAGATGTTAAATTGACTAAACTGGAAAGAGAAGCCAGAATTGCCAAAAAAATTGCTGCTTTCAAAGCAGACAATTAATTTGTTTAATAAAATTGTTTGTTTCCTCGGTTTTTTCAGTTTGCATACAATTTATAACTAAATGCTTTTGTTATAATATTTTTACCATCATTTGTTTCAGTTATTTTATTATTAAAGAAAAATTGACGATTGAAATATTTAAATAACTAAAATTAAAGGTTAATTTATTATTCAGAATTTTTTTTATAAATTTAATTTGACTATAACTGTAGAATAGTAGACTTCGTTTTTTTTTTTTTTTTGATGATTCATTCAATAAATCTTATGGACTAATTAGTACGGTTTTTGGTATAACTAATTTAGCTCAACTAATAACTATAAATTTTACTTCTCAACTTTAACTTCAAATGTGATTCAAAAAAGTTCTGCTTGTTTTCATTTAAAGTTTTCTTGTTGAGATTATACCAAGCAAGATCTGAAAAATTTCCAAATTTCGCATCATATTCTTCATTTTCATTTTTAATGAAATAGCAGCAATATTCAATAATCTCTTGTAATTTTTCAGACTCAATTAAATTTCCAAAACCTCTGATACCACTTACCAATACTTCGACAAGAATTTCTTGACATTTTAAGCTTATTCCCGGTATTATTAAAACTTGTTTGTTCATCATTTGGTTTTTATTTTTGTTTTTATAATTGATATTACGATTTTCGTCGTTTAGGTATAATGGTCTTTTAATAGACTCCCACAACTCTAGATATTGTTTTGACAAAAATGATCCACCGTATTTAATCATTTCTTGAAATAAAATAAGCCCATTTAGTTTCATTCTTAAATCGCTGTTTTGAATGCATGATGAAGAAACAAATGGCCAAAGTGATGATAATACTGGCAATAACTCGTTGTAATTTGTTGATAATATTGGAATAACTTTTTTCAATATCATTAAAATAGAAATCTTCAAATTAGTTGATGGATGTTGGTATAGTCTGATACAATAGGAGCATATTTGCGAAACTAATAAATACAAACTTTTTGGAGTCGAAGATTCCCATTTACTTTCAATATTTTTTTGATCATCTTCTTCACCCATGCTCTCATCGACACTCTCATCGTCACTATCAGTATCATTTTCATCATCATCATCATCATTTAAATCCCCATAATGTTTTTCCACGCTCATATTATTCTTTCCAAAACTTACAAATAACACTAAATCATTGATATTTTTCATTCCCCAAGGCTCTTGAATCTTTTTTAAGTCTTTATCTAAGTTTTCAAAATATTGATAAAAATCATAATTTTTTAAATATTTTTCATTGATTGCATCTAAAATAACATCAAATACAGCAAAGAATCCCTGACATAAAACCGCATATCCATGATACATATCTAATAAAACAAACATAGAATTTAAAATGTCGTCCAAGTAAGGTAGAATTTCGGACCCACTAATTTTTATCAAAACCATTAATACTGTTGCAGTTCTTGGTGTAATGGTTGAAGAAGTCAATCTTATGCTGACTGAATCTAATAAGTAATCGCAATTCTCAAAGATTAAATTATGAACTGAGTAATCATAACAAATTTTGGATATCAATAAACAATTTTGTTGAGCAATATTTCTAATAATTTCTGAATTTGAAGCCAATCCATCAATTACTGGATATAAATAATCACTCAATTCGAATTTAAAGGACTCGCCTAAGATTTCACAACATGTTCCAATTGAATTTAATGAAATCGAATGTATGATTTCCAACAGAAAATCGGGAGCTGTTGTTGAGGTTTCTTCAAATATTTCCTTTGTGATTTCTAAAATATTTAAAATAAATGAAACTAGCTCCTCTCTGTTTGATTCAACATTTTCATTTGGGGAAAAATTAGAAGCTTCTTCAAAATTTAAATATTGATCTATATCATTATCGTCATCATAATTTTGAATATCTTGATTACCGGTTTTATTTAAAAACCCATTGTAGCCAGTTAAAATTTTACTCGCTAAATATATTGTTAAAGATTTGTCTAAAATGGAGTTACCAGAGTTAATAAATAAATTTTCTATTATTGATAAAGAGTTTTCATTTTTCCCTATATTAACTAATAAATTTGATAAAGAGGATTCTGTTTTCTTATTAAATATAAAAAAAAACAAATTTTCAATTTCATTGTGCAACTTTTGTAGTTTGTCTAAATACAATGATTCCTTTTGAGATAAAATTAGATCTGAAACTTGATCTTGAACCAAATTAGGAGTATATTTTGACATTAGTGATAAGCTTGAGCTATAAGATAATGAGTTGAAAGAAGTTGAGGAAGACAATAATTTTAACTTTGAAGTTGAATTCTTTTGGTTGATTAGTATTTCATGATTAATAATGGATGTTAATAATTCTTCTTTGATTGTTATTATTGAATTTTTCAAGAGATTTTGTAATTGATTATTTTTTTTTTTTATTCGATTTTTGTTAAATATATCAATTAAAAACGAAGTTGTGTTTAAATAAGAGGATAAAATATCCTGATCAGATTTGTGTAGAAAATTGGACAAGTTATCAATTGAGTTTGATAAAGAGTCAGTTATTAAGTTTGAGACTCTTGGGTTATTGTTATTGTAAATAAATGATAATAATTCAAGACCTTTTGAGATTAATTGATTATCGATTATAACGTTTTCATTATTAATAGTATTAATATCACAAAGATGAGAAATGGAGGTTATTATAATTGGAATAGAGTCGATTAGAGATAATAGTGAATTTTTAATAACATTATCGTAAAGAGATAGAAGAGCCTTTCTGAGCGATAATTTTGAGTTATTTTCAAGTAAATTTGAATTTGAAATGTTTGAAAAGACGATTTTAATTTTTTTTGAAGTATAAAGTAGCCAAGATTTATTTATTTTATTTATTTCATTTATCTGATTTGTTTCCCTTGTTTCCTTTATTTGATTTGTTTCATTTGATTGACTCTCTTGATTATATTGATTATTGCTGTTGGTATCATTTTCAATTGATAATAGGATATGATTTAAATCATTATCATTAATTACAATTGTTAATAGAGTAGAAAAAAGATTTAAAATTTTTATTAAAACAGTTGAATTGAATTTTTTAATAGCGCGATTTGAGTTATTTAGAATTCGGTTTTTAGATAAGATTTTGTTGAAGATGGAAATGGTACCAGGCAAAATTTTGAATAAGTGGTTTGGATTTTTGTGAAAGGTGTTTTGAAATAGGAAATCTAAGAGGTGAATTGAAGCTAGTTGAATTCGAATATTTGAAGTTGAGAACTGAATTATAGATAGTAAATGGGATATTAAATTTGATGATAAGATGAGATTTTTCTGAGATGAAATGAATAACAGAGAGTATGAATTGTTACTGTCATTAAGATTGGGATTAAGTTGAGATTGAGAAAGGATTAGTGTATCGTAGTTATAGATTGTAGTCAAGTATGATCGGATTGTTTTCAAGCCAGCTAATTTTGTATCATAAGATTTTTCTAACTCAATTGGATTGATATTAATATCATTATGATTATTTGGGTGGGATTGATTATTTAAGTCAAAGGTTAAATACAATAAAAGAGGAAAAAAATCTGTTCTTTTGGAAAGATCATTATCATTATCATTATCATTATCATGGTTGTTATTGTTATTATTTTGAGATGGGGGAATATAAGTATTCCAATTTGTATAAATGAATAAGAAGTTCAATATTTTTAAAATCAATTCAATTTGGATGCTTAACAAGTTAATATTATTCCTATTATTATTACCATTATTACCATTATTACCATTATTACTATTATCATTATCATTATCATTATCATTATTAGTGGCAAAATTTAATAAAAAATTGATTGGTAGAAAGATATAAACTGGGATTTTATCATTTTTGAAAAAGAGAAAATTCTGATTAAACTCGATTAAATTAAACTTGTCGATTGAATCATTTAAAGCTGAATTTAGTTCTTTTAGTGAATTTGTTATTTGGATTGAGTTTTTATTGAAATTAATTGAAGGTTGTAGAAGTAAATTTGATAATTTGATACAAAATGGTTTAATCTTAATAAAAAGCAAATGTTAGACAAAGAAATTTCGATCAAAATTCAAGAAAAACAAAACAAAAATACATACATAATTGAAAAAGGTTACTTCATTTGCTAGTGTCATTATATCAAAAAAAGAAAGCTTTTGTTATTACAAAAGTAGAAATACAAAGGTGATGAGTTGAGATCATAAATTTGTTTATTGAATACGAAAAGAGAAGAAAATATAATCAGAAAAAAGAAAGCAAAACGAGTGTGCTGAATAACACGGGAAAAAGATAAAAAAAAGACGAAGATTTCAGAAAAACTATATATTTGTTACAAGTGAGGGATTTCCTTCAGAAAAACATCAGTTTCTAGAAAGCATTGAAATGAGTCTGTTAGTAAAAGAACCAAAGAGGATAAGGGTCAGAAAAGAAATGAGAATCAAAGCAAGAAAGAATGAAAAGGAAAATTAAACAGTCGAGCTGTGAAAGCAAAACACCACTGTGTAAGATTAGATTCCCTCCAGCAAAACTGCTGCTCTCCCAGACAATTAAAAGACAAAAAGGGATTGATTAGCCTCAAGTCGTCCAGTTATCAGCCTGGGTTAAGATAAGTAGAAGATACTTACTGCTAAGTTTCTGCTGTGGATAAAGAAGAAATAAATAACTAAGGAATAAGAAAGAAAAGAAGCGAATAGAGGAAGAAAAGAAAAAAAACCTTCTTTGGAAACACAAAAAAGGGTAACAGTGCGTACCACTTTAACGGATTCTAAGCAGCTACGCGTGTTTATGCATTGAACCACACAAGTGGTTATTAAAAGATGGCGACTAAAAGAGCTCAAAAGCTCAAAAACAAATCTCAGAAGAGCACCAAAATTACACTCATCAAATTCAACACCAAGCTCAACACCAGAAGAGACCTCAAGTTTCTGCTTTTTCTCACGCTGCTGCCTACAATTTGCGTTGTTTTAGTTAGTAGTTGCCTGTGGTTGGAGAAAGCTGTGTTGGTTGTTTACTCACCTTCGTTTCTGAACAAAAATGCAAATGGCCCTCTTTTCTTTGGTTTCTCTCCAATATCTCCGTTGTTGGTGACTCCAATAACCCCATTGCCACTGCTGATGTAGTTTCCAGCATTAACCTCAATGCTGCTTTCTTCCAGGTTACCATCCATCCTGTTTGAATTGGTCTGCTTGCTCCCTGTTTTTGCGTAGCTCATAACATGAACATACTTGTTTCTTGGATACGTATTTCCATTAACATCATAGATTGTGTACGATGTTATCAAGTCCTCCTCGATTAAGGGAACAAACTTTCCTTTGTTTTTGCTCAAACTATCCAACTCATCTTTATTCAAGCTCGACATAACTCCCTGGTCAATTAAGCTTTGTCCAACGCATTCTGGAATAGCTGAATCAACCTTTAAATTGTCATAATTTAACTCACACTCTGGTATTTTCTGATTATTAATAAGATTGTTATTATTGTTATTATTATTATTATTAAGGTTAAGATTAAGATTGAATTTTTTTTTATTTTTCGAAATCTTATCATTACTATTGAAGATGTCCTTTGAAGTCGGTAATACAACCTTACTAAACTGATCCTTCAAATGATTAAAATCTTCTAAAATATGAACATTTCCATCATTATCAACATCAACTAACCCGTAATTATTTGGCCCCTGCGTGAATTCATACACCAATCCTCCACAGAACACTTTATTCATGTCGTTGGAATATATTGCGCCTGTTTCTTCAAACATTCTAGGCTTAACTTCATTGCATCCATACTCCGATAAGAATAAGGGTTTTGTAAACTCTTTATAATCGTCTACCAATATATTATAACCACTGGTATAAAAAGTTTGCTTACCACACCATTGATACGAATTTACTCCGTAAAAATCGATTGATAATTCATTGTTTCCATCAATTGAACATTCCAAATACTTGGCCAACGATATTCGAAAGTTCAAATCATCGGCTGCTGAATATCCAACTGGTATAACTCTTGGTGAGTTCTTTAAAATATACTGTTTAATATCTCGAATTAACCCCTTCACATATATAGGCGATGCTTCTGCCGATGTCTTATCATTAATAATTTCATTTCCTGCAAAATACCCTAATGTGTTATTATACGATGAAAACACTTCAACCACTTTAAATACATGTTTCAAATACTCTGAATTATATGTTGTCCAAGGCTGATATCGATGTAGATGCTGGTTCTCTAATGGCGAATTGATATCTAACACCAAATAAATTCCTGCAACCGCCAATAATGTCATACATTTATCATGATTTAAATTTGGATTCACTGAATAAACTCGAATTGTATTAATTCCTAACTCTTGAAATAGTATTATATCTCGAGCACAAACATCTGCATCTGATAATGGGTCCTTCTCTGTATTGACTCCTGATGATCCTCCTGGTTGATAATCAACACCTTTAATAAAAAACTGCTCTTAATTAGTCACCTAATCATTTATCCAACTATCAATTGCTAACCATTGAATACTTACTGGCTCATTTGTGACTGAATCAATGAAATGTCGATTTTTGATTGTCAATGGATGGATGAATCCATTTGCTGACTTAATAAGCGCCAACAACGATATTAAACTAACAACGATTAACCTGTAATAACTGTTCTTCATTATCTATTTATTTAGTTTTTTGCTCATTAGAAGAACATAAAACATATAATTGACTGTTTAGAAATTGTCTATTTATTGAGTAATTAAGAATATTTCCTGGCGCTTAAAAAGTCTGTTTGTGGCAAAAGAACCTGAAAGAATGCTGCTTTTGCTGCTAAATCTCTTTCAAACTCAATAGACTACGTCTGTTATTCTGATTGTTAACCAAACAGTGTCTCAATTGTCATTATATTTTAATGCTATAGATGAAGTAAAAGAGATGTCTTCATCTCAAAGTAGTATATAGGTAAATAAACAATGAAGGATAAAACTATTAAATAAACTATTAAATAAACAATTTTCTTGTATAACCAAATAAAAAAACCAAGGTAAAGTATTATATATTTAGTCAATTGGTGAATATGATAAAGATTGTAAAGTTCATAAAACGAATTGCATAAAATAATTACACAACATTGGAAAAAGAATTCTTCCTTAATGAAAAAAAACCCAACAGCAAAAAACGTGAACAAAGAAATAATATAAAATGAAATAATATAAAATGAAATAGTATAAAATGAAATAGTATAAATATGTGTATAATTTAACAAAACGGAACAGTCAAAAGCCTGTGATAAATAAATTTAGTTAAGAATAAAAGATAATTTCAATTGGTCTTCCTTTGATAACAGATCGTTATTAGTGTTTGGAGTTCTCTTTACTTCATTTGAGTTATCATTAGCAGTACTTTGAAGGACAGCATCAGCAGAATCATCAGAAGAAGTCACTGGAGAAACAGGAGAAATTCGAGCTTTTGGAACTGTTGAAGTCACTGGGACATTGAAAACAGGTTGCTGGTTCATTGGAGAAGAATAGCATTTGCCGTAAGAGCAGTTTTGATGGTGAGTATTTTGATAGCGTTGATTCTGAACATGATTAATAATCCTATTTTGATGGTTGTTCACAAGGTATGAAGTACCTGTTTCATTATGGTTGATGGTGTTTTGAAATTGGTTTTGGTGGGGATTTCGATCGTAATACTCATTATGATGTTGATAAGATTGGTAGGTTTGATAGGTTTGATAGGTTTGATAGGGTTGTTGTTTCTGGTAATTACTTTCGCACTGATGAATTGTATTGGGAAAGTAAGAAGCCAATTGGTAATATTTTTGTTGAGCTTCAGTAGTTTGGTTATATGGAACCTGCCTATTGAATGGATTATTCTGGTCATAGGGATCAATCAAGAGATATTTATCAGCTGGATCCAAGTTGTATTGGTAAGTCAGATTGTGGTTGATAGTGGTGTATTGGCCATTGGAATTGTAATGGTAATAGTTATCATGATCATAGTTTTCAAGGTTTTTCACATAATTTTTCCCATTGATTATTTCCATGGCAGTGTAGTGCCTATTGTTTGAAGGAATTTGAGCAACATTGGGGCTATTAGAATAAGAACTACATGAGCCTGGGACATCGTCTGCAAAAAGAGATTCATCTTCATTGTAGTCGTCTCCAGCCAAATCCTTGTAGTCGTTTCTAACAAATTCTTTGATTCTATCTGTAATTGATTCAGCAGAGACATCAGTATATCTAACAGATAGAGAATGTTGGAAGGATAGATCGTTGCAGGTTCTTTCATTTTCAATAAAGTTTGGATTAGTAGGATCGTAATTTCTGACATTTGCACTACTCAATTGAAAGTTTCTTGCCTGGTTGTTTTGAATGTTTTGATTATTTGAGATGTTTCTGGATAGTTTACGGCTTTTATCAATGTTGTTGTTGTTGTAATCAGAAGGGATTTTGTTGATTTTTTTGCCATGAACATAGTTTGGATCAGATTTAAAATACTTTTGTGGATTGTATAAAAGAATTTTAATTTCGTTCTTTTCTTGTTTTTTTTTATAAACATCAGGGTCACTGAATTTTTTTAATCTTTTGTTATAAGTTGAAAAGGGATTCATATGGTTTTTTTTGTGATGTCTATCAAGACAATCTTGTCTTGTAAATCGACTATTACAAATCTTGCAATGAAATTTGTGTAGTATAGAATTTTTGATTTTTTTAAGTTCTTCAGGAGTTGCACCCAAAAAACAAGCTCTGTTTATATATTCATCTTGATGAATTGTCTTGATATGACGAGTTAGACTGGAGACCTCAGTGAAACCTAAAACACTTCTTTCACATCCAACAAAATCACATAAATGCTTTCTTGTAATATTGAGTTCTTTGAAATGAGATTTAATCTCGTTGATATTTTGAAATCTGAGGGAGCAATGATCGCAGCATATGTATTTCTTTTTTTGTCTTGTGTTAATCATTATTGGCATTTGAATATTAGAAGAAGCCAGAGAATAACTAGCATCAGGTGTGAAGATATGAAAAGGAGTTGAATCAGACGAGGGAGTTCAAAATTGAGAAGAGTAGCAACTAGAAAGACAGAGGAAATACGAGATGGAGTTGAGGAAGAAGAGTACAAATGAATAAGACCGAGAGGAAGAAGAGGAAGGTGTGAAAAGTGGCTGCTTTTAGATTATCCTTGATAGTATTTGAAAGACGATATAATAAAATTGACCAATTGTGATTTGGCCATAAAAAGCAGATAAAACCAGATAGAAAAAAGCAGAGGAAAGCAGATAGAGAGTGGATACAAAGCTAAGAAACTGGGCCAATCGAGAGCGAAAAAAAACAATGCTGCTGGCAGAATAAGAACACTACTATCAGATACTTGATGTTGTTGACGTTGATGATTTAACGATATCAGAGTTGTTTATTGGCGATGGTGGTTAAGGAGATACACATTGGATTGGGTGGAAAAAAACGAGTATATTTATAACAAAAGCAAGAGCTGAGAAGGCAGTTGGGAAGAAATGCATAAAGAAAAGAATAAAATAAATACAGAGAAGAGAGAAAGAGAGAATAGAGAAACAGAAAACGAGAACCCAATCCAAATTCAAATCCAAAATGGAATTCCAAACGATAGAGAAGTGCAATGAACAGTAATTCAGATGTTTGGATAAAAGCCAACCTAGAATTCTAAACACAGCGAGAAATCAGTGGAATAGCAGTGTAATTCTTGAACGAATGCTAGTCAAACCAGTAGTGAGTTAAGAAAACGAGGAAAATGATGAAATAGAACAAAATAAATTGGATTTGAGTAATAGAGCTCCCCAAAAGGGTGACTTCTTCTGATCGAAAATCTGTGTCAGTTTTTAGAAGAATCTTGGATGGCAGAAGTGTAGAACAGGCCAATGTTTGTGTTTAACGTTGAGTGTTGGATCTGAAGCAAGTGGGTTGAGAATTACCACGATTCGGTTTGTTCCTCTCAGTTAAGCAGGAGCAATGAGCAGAGCAAGCAGAGAAACAAATAGCAGAGCAAAGAGTGGCAACCAGTGTGATAATCTTGCATGTTTGAAGAGGAATTGGGCAAGATGTTTAACAATGTTTAGGAATACGCAGAGCAGCAGAACGAGCTAAAAGCATTCTGACTGGCTGAGGTGATATGTCAGTTGCAAACCTGAGCTGAAGCTGGGAGAGACTGTGTCTGAGACGCCTCTGCTGAACAACCACTGGACTGTTGCTGACAACCTGCTCTACAGATCGAAACCATTGGAGAAAACCTTCTCCACAATCTCAGTTTAGTTTCCAACAAGAGCACTGCAATCAATTGGCAGCCGGAGAGGGCTCTGACAGCACCAGAGTGATACGAGTTGTGCCAGAAATTGGTGTTAAAAGGTTATTCGGATACTGATATAGCATCAATACAAAAGCAATTGTATCACAGGCTGGTTAACTTGGAAAGACTGCTGTTGAAGATGGGCTCTTTGATCTTTCCCAACGACTGGTAGGGGATAGTAAGAAAAAAATAATGGGGTAAAGACAATGCTAGTGGTGTTAGTGGTGCTAGCGATACCACTGCCATGATTATCAATACAATACAATAGTGCGATTCATGATTCACAGAGTAAAACATGTTGTCTTTGAATATCACCTTTAGTGCTTACTCAAAACAGAGAAAGTGTTATCTATTGGGAAACCTAACCACAGGTCTCTGATCAAAATGGAGGAATAAAACGTAATGTGGGTTATCTCACAGCCTAAATAGCCAAAGCTGATTCAGCAGCTAACTAACATCAGCAAAGCAACGAAACAAAAGGCAGAATTCATCTTTGAATAATGAGGTGAGGAAGTGAGTGGACGTTTCAATTCAGGAATTTGCAATGCAACAATTCGATTATTGAACCCAACAGCTAATATCCTCACATCGCATATCCCCATATCACACCATCACACCATCACACTATCACACTATCACACTGTCTTATTATCTTATTATCCGGTGTCTGACATATCAATACTGTCCAAGTTCCCTTTGCCCAAACTTTGAGTTCGCTTGTTTATATTTGCCCTCTGTTTTTGTTGGTGATTAACTGAAAGCTCGAAGCAATTTATATCGGCAATTTCAACAATAGGCCCTCTGAAATTTCCTCTTTTTGATTTCTTCAAGCACTGAAATACTTCAATGTGGAAATATTTAAATTTCCAAATTTATTGAAAACAATAATCGATTTAAGAATTCCCTTGAAAAAGAAAACAGGTATAGACAAGCAGTAACTACATCAATCGTGAGTTGTGTAATAATTTTCTTTTTTGTCGAATCTGTGATTGTCAGACTATCTACAGATTATCTACGAAGTATCTTGTTATTTCATCTCTTAATAATTTTTATATGTGCAAATCATAAACAGCCATGGTTTTCTTTCAATTCCGGTTGCTTTTAGGTTGTTTGAAACCGCTGTGATTCGCCCTCACAAAATCATCATTTCTCTTTTGGGAAAGTACACGATTCCATCACAAAACCACTCATCTGCTTTTTACTGCTCTATAACTGTGCTTTTTGGAATATTCATATACCAAGCCTATTGGATATACATCCAGCCAAACAGATGTATATCCATTGAGATACCAACTCTCTCAGACGTTTCATTCTCATTGCACTTTATATGTTAGCCCAACCGAGATGCCTTTTGAGGTTAAGAAAAAATGTTATTCTGTTTTCAAAGTTGGGATTTAAATTTTCTACTAGTTTATTATTTATTCCTGTATCTATTTACCATATTTCAGCTATATATCCATAGTTTTATTATTTGAGTAGTTGGACATTCAATAATCTAATTCTATCTGTTAGACAAAGAAGCTCAATTTTTTTTTCTTTTCCTTTCTTTTCTCTTTTCTCGCAACTGTAATTAATATTCAAAATTACTAAAAAATCTTGTTGTAAAAAAATTTTAAGTTGAAAATGAACTCGAGTAATACTTGATAAGAAAAAATACTTTTTCAATATCAAATAAAACCATATTATTAATCACCATAATAATATTTGAATCTGGAGTGAGACAATTAACTCTAATTTTTCACTAACATGTTAAACTTGAAATAAAAACAATCTAAATCTAAAAAACAATCAAAAGAAAAACAAAAAAAAAAGAAACCACCAAAACTCAGCTATCAATTTAAAACGAGCCAAAATTTATTCAATTATTCACTTGGAAATATCAAAATAATCTTTTATTTAAAATAAAATTATAAACTTGAATTCAACAATTATTGATTAATTATTTTAATTAGATATTTTAATTAACTCTTTTATTTAATCATTTTAATTCTTATATACTAGTTTATGGTATACTATAATAGTTTATTGTGCTTGGTCATGATTTAATTTAGTATATTCTAGTTAAATTAATGATATTTTATTATATTTTACTCTATTTCATCCAAATTTATAATAATATATGATTTTATAATGGACAATTACTATGTTTTGTCTTCTTTTATCTTCTTTTAGCTTTTGGTTTTGATTTCAGCCTCTATTGCTCTATCGATTGTTTTTTTCTATTCTTTTTTTTTCTTGATTTCATATATTATTGATTACCTGTTCTTTTCTTCGTTATAGTATTCTTCAAAATCAATCTATTTATTTATTCATCATGTCTAATATGACGCAATCTGGCACTAATTGGTCTTTCATCGGTAATATCAATGTTCTCTATAATTGAGTTGTCATCAATATTTAATTCGTTTAACTCCTTTTGCAAATCTAGTATAGAATCTTCATGCTCTTCACAATGGTTTTCGTTTTCATTGTCATTTTCTCTGCCATTTTCAAATGCATCGTTCTTAACTGCCTTAAGAATGCCATTGTCAATATTAATACCTTTTAGTAATATTTGACTGATACTCTCCAACAAAATAATAAATAAACTGGATAGGATTGCAATACAATAATTTGAAATGGTCATGCCAATATCTAGCCAACTTCCCTCTGTTTTAACCAAGAAAAAAAAATTCAATGATAACAAGTCACTTATTGAGATAATTAGAGTGGATATGGTAAAGAAACTTATACTTAATGAAATATTTAAAATCCCTAGGCCCGTTGATAACAAAATATATGGTATAAGCAATTTTAGTACTAATAATACTCCCATTGAAAATGGATCAAAAACTGGTATCAATCTACAAACACTTTCTAATGAAAATGAAGATATAGAGGCAATGTTTCCAGTCCCAAAAAATGCAATTTGACATAAAAAAAATCCAATTATTGATATTCTTAATATTTGTAACCAGTCTGTTTTATTGTCAATGGTAATTATCTTTTTGTTTTTATAATCAGTTTCAAATTTAATCCATTGTAATAATACCAAAGAATATTCACAATAAAACAAGGATTCAAAAGATATTGTAAATATTAAAAATGTTGGAGAAAATGTTATAAATAATATCAATAACCTCAAGTCCAAGCTGCTGTCTGGGTTGAAATTGTGCAAAATAGGCATGACAAACAATGATATGATTAACGTAGCCCATCCTGAGACTTGTGAATAAAATGGCAATCCATTTCTTGCCTGTAGTGAATGAACTGATATGTTTGTAGTTATTAACATTACTATAATCAACAATACTTGAATATTTATAAGGATTTTAGAATATGTATTTATTTTAAATGAGGGATCTATCTTTCCTTGATTGGATATTTTTTTGAAACCAACTGCTGAAATAATTATCATTAGTATCCCACCCAAGTTGATTTCTAATAGACTTTCTGTTTTAATTGCATCAGACCAGGTAAATGTTGACATGATAAAACAATTTAGAATCCAGAAGAAGTTTTCACCAAACTTGTAATTCTTATAAATCAAAATTGGATAGACAGATAGAAATGCAAACATGATTGAAAATGTTTTCCTATTAAAAAAACCATAAGTACTTGCTTCAAAAGTGGAGATGATGAAAATGAAATATAAAATTTTTGAGAAAAATGAAGTGTTTTGAAAAAATATTCTGGTTCCTTTGATTAAAGCAGTTTTTTTACTAAATATTTGTTGCCAGAAGAAAACAGGAAATATCAAGTAAATGTAGTACATTATTGGGTATTTTTGCAAGTTAAAACAAATGGATATTCCTGTTGCTAAGATGGTAAAGCTTGAATTAACAAAATTGAAATTTAAAGTTGAAGTCACAGTTGATTCAGTACCAACTAAAATATAAGTGTTTAAGAAAATCATAAATGAATAAATAATCCATCCAATAAAACCAAAAGTTACAATTGATTTTAGCAAAATCCAATTATACTGTTGTAGGTAGTTTAACCCCTCCAAAGAGTCGTCAATAAAAGTGCTAATTAAAGTAATTACTTGGTTTTCCAATGTTTTCAATTGAGGATCATCAAGATGTCTCCCCTCAAGTTCATTATTGGTATTGTAGTAATAATCATCAATTATCAACTGGATTTGGTTGATTTGAGCATTGAAATTTTCAACGTATTTTTCTTTAGCAAGTGATATATTTTGAAATTTTGGAAATGGCTTGTAAAAGAATTGGTGATTTTTGACATTTTCTTCTTTAACTTTTAATTGTTCAAAAATTGATAAAGAATTTTGATGAAAAGCATATAGTTTATCAACTAATAAATTGTTGTCAATGAAATCTAAAGGTAGCTTTCCTACTGAATTTGAAGGATAATTTACACCAATTAGATAGGCCATCAAGGTAGCAATATCAGCTTGCTTCAAATCGTTTCTTTTAATGTGATCCAAAAGCCAAACGTTTGAACTGAATTCGGGATCATCCTCAGGATATGTGTTATCTATTGGGGTGAGTGGGGATCTAACCATAGGTTTATTGATACCTTTTCCAAAAGCAATGAAGGGGGTTCTAGTATTATTAGGATGACCATCACCATGAGAACCTAGAGCAGACATTCCATGGTCAGCAGTGAATATGAAAGCAGTCTCTTCATCGCCAAAGAAATCGTTGATTTTTGGAATCAAATCCTTTAATTGATTATCGATATACTGAACATTTTGGTAATACTCATTTGAATATGGCCTATAACTATGACCAGCTGTGTCACAACCCAATAAATGTAAAAAAAATACAACCTTATCCTTGTGAATGAGCTCATCTAATTTTGGATCTTTAGTTGAATTTGAAAATAAATCATTTAGATTTTTGAAAACAAAAGAGTCCAATTCAATAGAAGATTTTGTGAAATCTTCAAATTCATGGCCATACATTACTGTTTGAATTCTGTCTTGATCTGATGCACCGGATTTAAACATTGGCAAGATATCGGGCGAACCAAACGAAAAAGTATGGTACGATTGATTAAAAACTGAATCAAAATTAACAGGATTTTCTTTCCAACCTTTGGTGACAGCACTAACGTCTTCATAAAACCCAGCAATCATTGCAACATGGCCAGGTCTGGACTCAGTTGGCATTCTTGTGTGGGATATTCCATACGTCCCATTATTCAATATAATTGATCTCAAATATGGAGCTAAAAATATGGGGTCTTGATCGTTGGATAGATAATTTTCTTGCTGGGTGCTTTCGATAGAAGAATTGGGAGTTATTTTGGGTAGCTGAACTTTTGTTAATAAAGTGTCAGCTCTAAGGCCATCGCCAACTATTAAAAACAATCTTTTTGCAGGTGGATTTGGGGTACTTTGGTGTTGTTGCATTCCATGAATTAATGGTGACACAAAATAGATATCGAAAATAGACCACAAATAACATAAGTGGAATAGTATTCCCACCACTAGTAAATTGAACCTATTCAATTTCATTTTGAAGTGTCGATAAGGAATTCAAATGTATTTATTGTTGTTATAACCTAACTGCATTTGGGTGTTTATAAACAAAATTTCTGATGAGGTCGAAAACTGAGAACACGTCAAAAGTCCAATCAGAAACGGAAGGTACCACCTTGAGGGTTACACTATCGATACATGCACATTCCGCAGCCAGCCACACCAGACTACGTATAGATACATTGTCCAAAAGAACCACCGACATGGAACTATAAATCGAGGTGGTATAATTTAGTATATTCTAGTTAAAGACATGTATAGTTGTGACTTCATGGTGTTGATATTAAACCCATTGAGAGCTTTAATACTCTTCAATGGCTGATGGGGATAAAATTTCCAACAATGCAACTTGGAATATTGTATCTGTCTCTTCTAATGGTGAAGCTGAAACAACAGGATTTTCTTTTTCTTCCATCCTTGGTTCTTAAATTACAGCTAGTTAAAACAGCCTTTTGACCTTTATCAAAGGCAATTGCACCATATTTTTCCCAGAAGTTTACTGCACTTTCTTCGCTCATAAGCTCATATATGGCCAATTTTCCGTTTTTCAAATCGTCAGTATGAACTTCAACAAGACTTGCAAATTCTTTATTTCCACGATAAATTTCACCAGTTCTCCTCCAGAGACATGCAGGTATTGCCATTGAGGTAAACACCCGATCATAGTCTAACAACATTCTTTCAAAGTTTTCTTCTACGATGATCAAATCGACATCTTTAAGTGTTCTCGCAATGGCTCTGAAGGCTGGTCTGAATATTGACAATGGTTTTAAGATTCTTTGTCTCGAAGATTGATTCATATAGTTATCCATATATTTTTGTAGTCTAGCATAACCCTTTGCATAATTGTAGGGTTGTAACAAGCCTGCTTCTAGTTTTGCATTGATGACTTCTTTTAATCTTTCTTCAGGCGATATTTCTACCGATGGGTCAGCAGCTGTTAGAAAGAATTGATCTCTTTTGTTATGTTTGCCATTTGGATCGTTTTCAATGTTATTATTAATGTCATGATTATTTTTATTAATGTTATTATCATTATTATTATTATTATCATTATTATTATTATTATTATTATTATTATTATTATTATTATTATTATTATTATTA
>JAKTTS010000105.1:0-36182 GCA_030560485.1 Ascoidea tarda (nom. inval.) | reverse complement strand
TTTTTAGTACTGATAAGTGGTTTGAGCGATTAATTTTTGATTTCATGTTGTAGGTATTTTCGTTATTTTCAAGCACAGCTAAGCCCAAGTTTAAACCACCAAACTTGGATCTAGTTCTTACGATTGAAGATTTTTTATTGTTGTTGTTATTAATTAAGGAAGACCTTTTGTCTTTTAGTTTATTGTTGAGATCGTCTCTTAGGTTTTTTTTATATTCATTTGAAGTTAAGATGGAAGTTCTTTGAAAGGGAATTGAAGAAGAAGTAGGGTTGGTTTGTATAGTATTGATGTGGTTCTTGGGATGATTTTGGTTGAGAATATCATGGTGAAGATCGCTATGAAGGACATCATCTGTGTTTGTATTTGAATTTAAAGGGTGATCTTTAGTTGGTTGGACATTATCAATTAGATTATTTATTGAGCTGAGAGAGCTTCTGTGATCTGATTTTGAGGGAGAATGAGAAAAGATTGAAGATTGATCTGTTGAAGTAACAGAAGAAGGCTGGGAGGTTATTGAGGACGAGTGTCGAGATTCTGAGGACAACATTTTCTTATTATATTAGAATGTAAAATGATATAAGATAATATAACAATAAAAAAAACGTAGTGTGAATAAAACAGATTAATAAATAATTATTGAATTTTATTCTTGGATCTTATTTTTGATTTGTATTCTTGGCTTATTTAGTTTTATCTTTAGTTTATTTAATGTTACTTTTTTGAGGTAGAATTTGATTAATTTGGATTTAGAAAAGATTTATCTTGTTTGAAGTATTTTAAATTCGTATTAAGATTAGTGAATTGAAATGATCCAAAATAAAGCAGTGAAACAGTGAAGCAGTGAGTTAATGAACCAATAAAATAATAAGCTAATAAACTAATAAACTAATGAACTAATGAACTGATGAAGCAGTGAACAGTGAAACAGTAAATAAATGAGTGAAATATAAAACAAAGGATGTTTGAGTGAGTGAGAGTAAAGAGAAGAGTATACCAGCTGGAGTAAAAGTTGAATAAAGAGATGCAAATAGTCAAGCTGGATGGTGATAAGTGGTGAGTAGTTTGCTTTTAGTATCAACCTGTGTTTTATGAACCAATGGAGATGAGAAATATCAGCGAGTAACTAATTATAAACTTATAACCAACTGTGACAATAGAAAGATAAAGGAATCAGAAGAACGAAGCACAGTGGAATAGAAGTGAAATAATCAATGTTAAACCTCAAGTATCAAATCCAACTTTCAACGTATAACAGCAAAAGCTGAATCAGCAAAGGCCCTGCCATGTTCGCGAACACGCCAGCAGTTCGTCAACTACGCCGGCAAAAACCAGCCTTTCGGAGCCCTGTCCGAACTTCCGGCAGCCCTCAAAACACGCTCCAGCGCGCTGGCCGGGCGCCTAGCGAGTGCTGACGGAGAAACTTGCGCTGGCAAACCGCTGGCAACTAAAGGAGGCTGCAGTGCGAAAGGGGCCCCGTTCGCCAGCCGTGTTCGCAGACGCTTTTTGTCGGTTTCAGCAGATTCTGGCGCTTTTGAAGTCGCCGGTGGCTCCAGCCCGAGCTGTCTCTGAGGCTCGGGAAAACAGCACAGAAAGCCTCACTTTCTGCCAGCTGGAGAATCGAATTCAGCTGCCAAACGCTGGGAGCGCGTGTAAAACGAGGCTGCATTTCCTTGCTCTTGCAGTAAAACACGCTGCTGGTCGGCGCCACTAGTTGCCCGGCCCGCGTCTGCTGCACGTGGGCTGAGTAAGCAGTCCACACACTTATGTAAGTACGCGTGTTTTGAGAAATCGGTTTATCAACGTTAGCTGTAGTAGCTATATGAGATACTTAATAGTCAGAGCATGTCGTCGTCGTGAAGGTAGTCGTCGTAGGCCTCTTGCCAGTTGTAGGGGGGAATCCTTCCCCCATCTTCGTTGCTGGACGAGGCTCGTTGCTTCACGAGATTGGCGCCTTGGTATGGCGACTCGAGCACGTCTCCCTCCTTCAAGCTCTTCAATGGATCTGCCAAATGCTCACCCAATTCCTGTTTGAACCTGCTGTCTCTGTCCAAGATATCCACTCCTGTGTCGCTTTCCACCAATTTCTTGCCGTCGTTGCTCAACTCAATTTTTTTTTCCGAAATCTGCGTCATCAACCTCAAAAAATTGCTCTTTTGAAACTTGTCCTGGTTTTCAATTGACTTGTTCATAGAATCAGCCACTAAACTGGCTGTCTTTGCAAACAAGTTTTTGTCGTACTCGTTCTTACTCTTCTCTTCTCCGTTTTCTTGATCTCGCTCATCCTTTATTTGATTTTCTTGTAGCTTTAGTGTTTGTTCCACGTTTGAAAACGCTTTCATGAAAATATCATCTGAAATGCCCATTTGATTTGGGTTTTGCTGGCTTTGATGCCCCATTATAGTGCTGTTCATCGAATTACTGATTGTGTTGTTAAATCTTCCCATATTCAAATTTCGATTTGTGTTCATAGAATATGGCGAATAATTATTATAACTCGTATTAATTCCACTGGTAATACTTCCACTCATCGCTTGCTCTTGACTTATTCCCATCTCTTTTCCTTTCATAAATTCTTGATTCCATGAATTAATATTATTAATATTGTTAATATTATTAGCACTATTAACATTATTACCATTGATTTGAAGTCTGGAAAACTCATCTTCCCATCCAACATTATCAGCTCTGAAATTTTCTTGAACGTTATTACTTCCACCAACAATAATGCTTTCATTGATCGCATTTCCATCTTCATTACCATACTCCACTTGGTTAAAATTGTTAAAATTGTTAAAATTGTTAAACTCGTTTTGTAAATTCAAATCTACATTGTTCATAAAATTGGTGTTAAACCTACTACCATCATTTCCATGAACATCATGTACATCATGAATACCATGAATATTTTCTCCTCGATTCGTTAGATCGTTTCTTAAACTAAAATCATTTGATGAAAATGTTGCCAACTTTTGAACTGGATTTGATGGCCCACAAGACCCTCCATCATTAAATAACGACATTATTATTTCTTATATCCCTTGATCAGTACTATTTATTAGAAGCCAAATAACTCAAACCTATTTTCAATAGTTTATCAATCATCTATATAAATGATTCACAATCTTCCCTTTTCCTCTTTTTCTTCTTTTTCCTCATGTTTCTTTATCTTCTTCGAAAATGTGACACCCTTCTCCTCAAATTTCCATTTGCGGAAAAAAATCAATTGCTCCTTGCCACATACACAGCCACACTTACATCTTTCAGAATCCCCTTTACTATCACTGAGGAACAAACTTCCTTTCTGGGAATCCTCTTTATACTATCCACTTTGAATAAAATGTGTTGTAACACTGAAAATTAAAATCAAAATTAATAATTAATAACTATCTAACATATAATAAATAAATTAAACAAAACTCAAACACAAAACGGAAATCAAAATAAATTAAAATAAAATAAATTAAAAAACAAAACAAAACAAATTAAATTAAATTAAAATAAAATTAAATAAAAGTAAAGTATATATGCAACAGTGTAAAAATAAAAAATCCTTATTTTTGCATTTTTCTCTTCTTGTTCTTTTTAGTTTATCTCAAAAATCATTAAAAATTGTCAACAAAAAAATAATAAAAATTTTAATAAAGTTTTAAAAAAAAAAAATTATAATAAAAACTAAACAATTTAACAGGTTTAATAACCTTCCATAGAGCTTATAAATTTCTTTTGTAAATCAACAATATTGTTCTTCAATTGATCCCTTTCTTGTTTTATAATAATCAATTCGGCTTTCAAGTCTCTTATTTGCATATTGTAATGCATGTCTTTGAGATCTTCATCTTCATCTTCATCTTCATCTTCTCCCTCTTCACTATTGTCAATTTCCTTAATGTCTTCAAATTTATCTCCGTTATTCGATATAGACGAGCGGGAACCATTAATAAGTGGTGAGTTAGTTCTCGATCCACTTCTTCTTATTTTAGACAATCTCATAGTATCCAATTCTTTCTTTAATTGTGCATTCGCTTCTTTTTGTTTTTGTAATTCAGCTTGTGATATGTCTAATGCTCTTGATGAAATTTTAGCTGAATTTAATGCACCTTTATAGTTCTCTTCAATAATTTTGTAATGATTGATTTTCAAATTTTCTTCCTTCAATTTAGAAATTTCATCATTTAAGATTTGAATCTCTTTAACAAGTTTTATATCACTTTCTTCTCTCTCTTTATTTATGTTGATCAATTCCTCAACTTGTTCTTGTAGTGAGTCAATATACCTTTGTTTTTCATCATTACCGATACTGTCATTTTCACTCAAGAGTGGTTCTTCAACCAGACCTTCTTCTCCATTCAATTCTCTATCTTTAAAAATTTTATTTGAAAATTTTCTAATGCTCCATAAATTGATTAGATTTTCAAGTTTACAATCAATGCCAGTCATTTTTTCATCATATTCATTCAAATTGATTTCCTTTGTAGTCCTTGCTTCTTCAAGTTCTTTGCTTAAAGCTTCATTTTTGATTTTCATTTGATTTAATTCCTCAACTAACTGATCATAATCCTTTAATTTATTTTTAACAATCTCTCTTTGGTCTAATTGGAATTTAATTAGTTCATGCATTTCTTGTAATTCTAAAAAGTTATTTGCAACTAATGGTTCTAGTTTCGACACTTTATTCTTTAGGATTTCATTTTCATTTTCCAACTTTAGTAAATTATTTTTCAATTCCAAATTACTTCTTTTCAAGCTATTTGATTCTTCAAGTGCTTTTAAACTATCCACCTCATTAATGTTCTTAAATTTAATATGGTCTAAATTCGATTCTTCAAGTTTATTAATTATTTCAGCCTTTAAACTTAGCTCGTTTTGTATCACACTAATCTCAATTTGTTTTTTCTGATTGAAATCATTTTCTTTATCACTTAACGATTTTTCATGTTCTTTGATTAAAAGCTGCTTCTCATTTTCCAAACTTCTTATCTTGTCACTTGCCGTCTTGGCTTGTCCATTCATCTGAATTTGCAATTCATTCAACTCGCTTTGTAACGACTCAACGATTTTTCTAAAATTTTCTCTATCGCATTCTAATAATTCCTTTGAATGTTGTTTTTTATAAAATAGCATTTTTTCTTCTGGAGAAATTGGAGAATCAGCCATAATTTCTTTCGGTTTCAATTGAGTTATCCCTGTCGCTGTAGTAGTTGAAGATGGGGGAGTGATGGGCAATATATTCCTTGAAGCAAATTGTTTTGAAGCATCTTGAATAGTAGTATCACTTACTCCTGAAGTACTTCCAACATTATGAAGTGTTGTTGCCTCTGATATAGCTGATTCGTGGTCGTTGGATCCAAAATTGTCGTTGATTGATAATGTATCTTTTGTTGGAGATTGATCTTTAGGTATTTCAATTTCCTTTAGTTTTTTTCCACGTAAAGTTAAATCTTCTGCATCACTATCAGACATATCACTGAATCTTTCTGGCGTATCAATTTTTAAATTGGACAATGATAAATTATCCTTAGGAGCTAAAAGCAGCTGGACTGGAGGTTGATTAATATGTTTATCAAAGCTCCCATCTTCCAATTTTGGAGTTGTGGCACTCTCTGGAGTGTTTGGTGTTTTGAAAGTTTCAGGATGTTCTAATGAATCATGACTTAGGACTAATTTTCCATAACCAGATTTGTCTTTTGATGTATGTGGCTCTGAAGAATACTGATAACCATAGGATTCAACCATTTCAGTAGAAGAAGCACTGAGATATGTTGCAAGAAAATCAGATTCATTTCTATTATCTGCTTTTGAGGTGCTTACGTTAGAGCTTACAGTTGAATTATCACCATCATAACTCTCAAAGGGCTTGGAGAAGGGCACTTTGAATTCTTCGAATTTGGGTTCTTCTAAACCAATTTTTTCCAAAGGTGAGTCCTCTAGAGATCTATTATTTTCCTTTATTTTTTCTTCGCTTTTGTAACTATCTACAGTCTCTTTGGACAATTTGTATTTATCATCTACTTCGTTAATTTGAACATCTTCCTGTATGTCTTGTATTTCAGATTGTTTTTCTTTCAAGGGCAATTTTTCACTTGAAGAGGGTTTTTCCATGGACTCAATATTATTGACAATTGGACTTTGAGATGGAGTTTGGAAATCATCATCGGGAGTTGTGGAGGCTTTACTTATGGATTTTGACAATGCGTTGGAAGGATTTAGGTTTGAAAGTGAATCTTTGCTTCCAAGATTTAAAATGTTTTCTTGAGGAGCAGAAGTGACTGTTAAGCTTTCAATGGTTTCTTCTTTTATAGGAGAAAAGTTGTTTTGCAAACTCAGAAATGATCCTTGATTATGATCAATGGGGACAATGGGCAGAGGAGCAAATGGCAAGTTTTTATTGGTACTTGATATTGAGCCATTATTTGAATTTGATCGTCTTCTTGTATCAACGTTACTTGAGCTTCTGCTTCTTTTTCCATTAGCTGTTGTATTAGTTTCTAAAGAGTTATAAGATCCATCAATAGTATTATTATTATTATCAACCGGAGGAATGGGTTGGTTTTGTGGTTGAGTCATTAAAGGAGTTAGTTGTGGGTTTATTGGAGGCATGGATTGAGGAGATTGATTTGATGATTTAGAAAATTGAAAAAGATCATCATTCCATAAATTAATGTTTTTATAGTAGATTAACCACTCATTATAAAGATCTAGATCAAATAGGTAAATTAAAACGCCCAGCTTAGCGTTGTGATTCAATTGATCGAAATCGTCAAGATCAGAGCTAGCATAATCTAGCTGGTCTCCACCCATGATTAGTATTTTGTTTCTTGAGGGAGTTATAACATTGGATGAGATTGCAAATTCTGAAATTTGTTGAGGATTAATTGTGAAATTATTAAATTTGTTTGGATTTATCAAAGATGAAGAAGAATTGGATGTCAAGGCAGTTGAGGATTTTAATTTATAATTAATCAAAGAAGTAATTGTATGGCCACATCTTAGTCCTGGATGAAGGCTAAAAGGATCGACTTTATGCCAATGCAAGTTATTAAAGTTGAAAATATAAAAATCACCAAGAATTTCCTCATTATGGCTCTTTCCACCATATACTATCATTAAGTTTTTGATTATTGTAGCAGAATGTTCTTCCATTGGAGGAGGAATGTCACCATTACAAACATGTTTTTGCCAGATATTCGTTGTGGGATCATAGCTGTATAGATTATTGGATATGAGGCTATCATTAGAACCGCCAAAAACAAACAATTTATAATCGAATATGACCATTGTATGGTTTGTTAGTGGAGGGGGAATATCATTTGGGTCAGTATTTGCAGAAGAGACGATTTCCCAATGAGAGTTTGGTTTTCTGAATGAGCTCAAGTCGAACATCCACAAGTCGTTGAAGATTTGAGAGTCTAATTGACCACCGAAAAGAAATAGTTTTGACTGATTACTTGTTTTTGCAATGACACCAATTGTGTGGCCATATCTCCCACAGGGTCTTGTGCCAGTTGGGTTGGGAATTGTCCATTTCAAGGAATTGATGTTGAAGAGATACAAATCGTTGTCCAAGTCGCCTTCTTCGTTAGTTTGGGTTGTATCGCCGCCAAAGACAATAAAGGCGTTACCACAAAGGCAACTGTTATGACCTACTCTTGGAGCAGGAACGCCATCAAAGTTTTCAATTGATTGGGCAAAGAAGGTGTTTGAAGTCAAAGCCCAAATGTCACCAAAGACAGAGCCTTCTCTCAAACCGCCCATTATAAAGACGTGGCCTTTATCTGAGATCATGTTTGAAGCAGTGTGTCTGTAACGAGGGAAGGGAGAGCCAGATAATTTGATTCTTGTCCATGGAGTGAAGGTATCGTAATTTGGGATTTGATTCTGTTGAGTTGGGGAGTTTAAGACAGGAGGAAAATTTTGGTTAAATGTTTGGGCGTTGAGCAGTGGAGGATTGATTGATTGGGAGTTAACGATTGAAGGACTTATTGTTTGAGGAAGAGGTGCTGGGGAATTGGCTACTGGAGAGTTAACAATTTGAGAGTTGAGAATCTGTTGGTCATTAGGAGGCATATAGTTGATAACTGGAGATTTCACGTTTACATTGTTGTTCATGTTGTTATTTATGTTGTTATTTATGTTGTTATTTATGTTGTTATTTATGTTGTTATTCATATTATTATTCATATTATTATTCATATTATTATTCATATTATTACCAATATTGTTATTATTATTGATATAATTATTGTTGAGAGGACTTTGATTTTGAACAGGGGACCTTTCTGCAACTTGATTTAGATTTGGAGGTAACGCAGGGTTGTATAGTTTTTGGGGTTGAGGATACTGTTGTCTCAGCTGAGGTTGTGATTGTGGTTGAGGTTGAGGAGACATTGAGTGGTTGTAGTTGTTGGGAGAGTTATATTGACGATTTGAATATTGTTGTTGGTTATTTGAAGTGAAGGGGGAATAATTGTTTGGAGAGTTATTTGAGGTTGGTACAAAACTCAGATGATTTGTTCTTTGAGAAGCAATTATTTGGTTGTTATTTACGTTATTTATGTTATTTAAGTCATTATAGTTGATTTGATTTGGGACTGAGTTATTTAGAGGGTTAGTTAGTTGAGGTTGAATCTTTTGTGGTATTTTGGATGGTGCTGGACTGTATTCATTGCTCATTTTTCTTTGTCTTGATGCTGAGGAAGGGTTTTGAACATTATTTTGTATATTTTGTATAGTTGGTATAGTTGAAATTTTTGAGTTTTTTGAGTTTTTCGAGTTTTTTGAATTTTTAGAGATATTTGAATTATTTGAATTA
Source organism: Ascoidea tarda (nom. inval.) (assembly GCA_030560485.1). Taxonomy (NCBI): domain Eukaryota; kingdom Fungi; phylum Ascomycota; class Saccharomycetes; order Ascoideales; family Ascoideaceae; genus Ascoidea; species Ascoidea tarda (nom. inval.). The sequence goes on along the minus strand of JAKTTS010000105.1, from coordinate 27,373 downwards.
TTTGAGTTGTTTGAGTTGTTTGAATTTGACACAGAGTTTTTCCTGCGAGATACAGTGTTTCTGATTGGGGAAATTAAAGAGTTTTCATTGGTGTTGATATTGTTTGGAAAAGTGTTGATATTAGGAAGATTGTTTAAATTGTTGGTGTTAGTATTGTTGTTATTATTTGAATTTGGATGGAAGTAGTGATGAGTTGGGGATGCGATATCTTTATGCTTTTTATTTTTGCCAAATTTAAAGGGGGCCATTTTGATGTAAAAGAGAGAAAATATTGGTAAAAAAGAGCTAGTGATGAAAGAGTGATGAAATTGTGATAAAAGATGTGAAAAATCAAAGGAAAAAAAAAGAAAAAAAAAATCAAGGAAAAGAGTTTATTAATTATATTACTTAAATAGAGTAAATAGAATGAAGGATCCAGAAATGCAAAATAGATGTCAATGTTGATTTTGATTCTGATTCTGATTTTGATTTTATGATTGTACTGTATATTGAGTAACTGGAAAATGGAAATTGGAAATTGGAAATTGGAAATTGAAAGAGTGAAGTGAAATTTGGATTTTTGAGAGCGATATCTAGGGTTCTTAAATTTGAGCTATTCAGTACACAGGGATAAAACCAAAGACGAGTAACGCCAATTTGAATAGTGGTAAATTGGATAATAACAAATAATGACGAGGGCAGTAAGAGTAAAAGTAATGAAAAAGGTGGAAACGAAAAAATAAAACTGCTGTTGAGGGATGGATATTGGAGATAAACTGATAACCTAATATATATAGGCGAGCTGGAGCCAGAAGGAATAACAGTAACGTCCCTTGAAAATATAAGTTGGTAATGAATTGCTATTCGTGAAAGTGAGGTAGCAGAATCCCAAGTTTAAATCACGTCAGTGGAACAACCTCAGGTTCAGAAGGATCTCAGCAATCGCCAAAGTGAACAATAAGACGAAGCACTGGTTGAAATCAGCTACTCGTTGACAGAGAGATTAAAAATAAACAGAGCGAAACCGATTATGCTTTTGGTGATCCACGATTTGTAGGTTTGAGCTGGATATTCCACATGTTCTACTCGAGACAATAACATGAAATGAGCCAGAGCCCAACGTTACGCTCAGGGCAGCTCCACAGACGTGGGCGGGAGAGCCAGGCGGCAGAAGGCCGGCAGAGGCGGCAGAGGAGGCACATGCAGCAAGAGCAGCTAGTCCAGAAGCAGAAGCAGACACAGAAGCAGCAGAAGCAGCGGAAACAGCAGAAGCAGCAGAAGCAGAAGAGGAGCGCGCATTCTCGCGCACACGCATGCGTGCGCTACGCGTCAAAACAGACGGCGCCGGCGTTGCGCTCAACGGCCCCGACGATTTGGTCCAACACGCCGTTTGCGCCGGCCACGTCCCAGCCCAACCGCCGTGAGAGACGGAGCCGCACCAAGCGCGGGAAGCGGAGTTCCAACAAGGCCAACAACAAGTCCTCCGGCCGCACCTTGTTGAACTGGCCCAAGAGTCCGCTCGTGGTGAGGTGCAACTCCTCCAACACAACGCTGCTTCTGCTGCCGGTGCTGCTTGTGCTATCGCGTACCATCGGGAGGTTGTAGTCGTTGAAGAGCTCGCTCGAAATAAAGTCGTCGCTGATCTCAAGCCTGACGAGGTTTGGACACATCTTGAAAACGTGGTCGAACGTGTTCGCCGAAAGCTTCACGTTCGGATAGAACACAGACAACTCTCGGATGTTTCTGCCTAACCGGTTGTTGTTCAAGAACCGGTACACCCCAAAGTCCGTGAGACTCGAGCAGAACTTGATGCTCAATTTCCCTATATTACTGCCGTTCCCACCGCCAGCCTCAAGGACACCGTTAACACCTCCCTCGGGATTCAAATTTTCTAGTATCTCGTCGGTGATTCCTCCACTGATATACAAGCTTTCAATTTTTTTAATCGTTAAATACTTCACACCATCACTGTCTTTATTACCATTATCATCCATTTTAATTGAGCTTCGAGGAAACCGCAACTCCTTCAAATATTCTAGCTTATTCAAACACGTTATCAACTCATTCAAATTAATAACATCTAGCACCAAACTCAAATCCAACTTCTCCAATTTTAGGCAGTTACGAAAACTTATTACTCCAATATAACCTATTTTCATTTGTGGTAACACCAACTCTCTCAATTCTTTATTACTGTGTTTAATTATTTTTGTTATATTACTGCTTCTAATTCCACCACTTAATTTGGTTAGATCCAATTTTCTGATGTATTCCCCTCGAGTGTTCTTGAACTTCTTTCGCTTCTTAGTTGTGTTCTTATTAACATTCTCCTTTTCATTTGCATTTTGGTTCTCTTCAGTAATCTTACCAATACCCACTTTTCTCTTCTCTTCATAAGCCAATAATGGCGAATCATTAACAGTTATCGACTCTATAAACCTCAAAACATTCCCAATATGCAACTCTGGTTCCTCATATATAACAGGCAAATATCTGACATAAAAGTACTTGGAAAGAAAAAGATATTTGGTCTTTAATTTAGCCTCCCTTGTATACCATATTATTTTTTCTATAATCTCAATAGGCAACAACAATTCTTTACTCCCATTTCCATCCATACGCCTCTTCCCATACCCACACTGATCCTGTGTACTATCTCCCACTGAATGCTTCAAGTAATCCTCCCCATATAATATCACTGACAACACATCGACCTTTTGAAATCCAGACATTGGCCAAATCGCCAAGTTTCCTGCATATTCTTCCTTTCCACTTTTTTCCCCTTTTTCAACTTCCTCTTCTTCTACAATTTTGGATAGAGCTGAATCATCTCTTTTTGATTTGTCACTGGAATAATTATAAAAATAAAAATGCTCTTCATCAACATTCTTAATGATACCACTGGGCCCATATCGCCGGTATGGCACCCTATTCCTTAAATGCCTTCGAGTAGCCACCTTGGATTGTTATCTTGTTTCTTGGGTTCAAAAACCCCAGATTATAATATACAGAAAAACATAATTCAACTTCTTAATTTCCGTCCGATCCCAGTTTGAACTGTCCAATGTATCACGTACTTACCTCGGAACTACCTTGTAATCGCCTTCGGATTCATTCAATCTCCTTCTTTTTCAAAATGAGAAAAAAACAACAAACTAAGTGTATTGATAACTCCTTCATCATTTCAAAACAACCGGTTCAATATAAAAAGAGGTGTGGTTACTACATCGTGTTAGGCATTTAAAACTTGATTCAAAACTTGTTCTGTTGGTATTAATCCAAATTAATTGTGATAGCCATATACGATTAATTTTATTTAGCAAATAAAGAGCTATATAGTTGGCTTGCTTTAGCTGATGATGAAAACCTGTGTGCTAAATCTCATTTTTTTATAAGCAAAAGACTAACATTGCAATCCCCTTGGTCGTTAACCTCATAATTTTGACCATCATGAAAAAATTGTCTGGACAAAAGCTCTTGCTTTTTGTGCTTTGGTATGCATTTTACAAGCTTTAACAAAGACTTTTCAATCATCTTAATATCCAAAACAGTTTCCAAATCAAAGAGGGCTTTTAAATCAATAAATGGAGAAAACAAAAACATATACGAGTATCCACCTACTAGTCCATGGACAGTATTCTTTTCTTTATCTAACAATAGCCTATAATCATTAGTGATTCCTTTAATTACTATATCATAGGCCTCAAACACTGCATCTATTTTTAATGATGAAGATTGAGTTTCAATTATTGCATTTTGGAAATCAATAATATTTGAATAGATGTTGTCAATTTTTTTAATTTTTTCACCAACAAACTCAACCAAAAACGGACGAAATGAAACTAATAATGGATTCTTTTAAGGCGAATTTTTCAATAGTGCGAGGAAAAATATGTAAGTATTCATTAATTGCATGTCTTATAATCAACACCTGAATTGGATGTTCTAAATATTCTAATGAAAAACTGTTCATAATTTGGTATAGCTTCCACTAATATTGGAAATAATCAGGGATGTAGCACCAATTGAGTAACAATTTTTTCATAAAGTCATTGACATTTAAAATTAAATTGTTACTATGTTTCTTTTTTATTGACTCCTTGGAGAACACCATGTCAAGAGTAACATCTTTATATCTTTTAAACGGATATCATAAAATTTTGAAAATCACACAAAATATCATTATAATCGACGATGGCAAAAGCCAACCAAGACCCAATTTAAGATGAGGTAGAAGTGGAACGGCTATCTCTGTATCATATATTAAATGCATTCAGAGGAGTCTTGGGTGGTTAACACTCTCATACTTTTTAAATAAGCCATATAAAAGGGCAATACCGGCTATAATAGCAGCCACAATTTCAACAACTAATATGGCTGTTGAATTATCTGTAGTTTTTGCAGGTTCATCAATAACCATTTTGGCCATTTTGGCCATTCTTCGATTAAAGTCGATTAACACTGGTGAAGTAATTAATTTTATTTGATGCTTTTGAAATGAAGAGTGAATTGATAATCAATTGTAAGTAAACACTGTTAGTTGAAAGATTTGAAAAAGCAGAAAAGTTGTTTGAAGAGATAAGTACTTCCAGATAAGTGTTGGTGTCTATTTTTTTATGGCCATTGCCAGATCCATTCAATCTGAAATGAAATATTCGACCATACGCTGCTTATTATTGGATATAGATGGTGAAAAACCAGTCATGTGGAACACCACAGAAAGAAATGCTTGTTACTGTATATATCAGTATAGATTACAACAGCAGTGTCTACATGACATTGCATATATTTTTTGTGGAAGGTTCTGGGAGCCGCAATTTTCAGACTGGAACTTTTTGGTATAGGTTGTTAGTGTTTCGATAAGTATCTCTTCAGTGTATGTTCTTACCATGCAATGTAATGGAAAATGATTAACCAAACACAAAAATCTAAAAGTTTGCAAAAGACTAGAAATTTATTTTGTTGTTCAAAGTAGCATGAAAATAATACAATACTTAAAATTGCTTTCAACAACAAACTCTCTTGCGTTATCCCTATCAAGTCACGCATGTCAATGTAGACTTGTATCAAAAAAGTGCGTTTATTTGCGTTTATTACTTTCTGTTGTTCAACATGTCTGCCATATAAATATACATGTAAATACTTTACATTTCAGTTACAATGAAAATGTTTATTGTATTCTTGTCCATCAGAGAACACATCCAAAATGAACTTTGCAATGACCAGGAACAGCAGACAAAATATATTGGACGGACTACCTCCTCACGTTCTCAATCACATTTTCCACAAACTTTTATTTCAACATGCATTTGCATTTATATCTTCAACAAATCCAATTGTCAAAACAGCATCTTTAAAAGCTATATTTAAAAACATTGAGTTGATTTCATGTCAACCTGAATATTTTCCTTCAAGTCCAGACCAACAGATTTATCAAGAGTGTATCTTAAGATTAAACCTTAGAGATGCTATGCTTTTTAAAAAGTATTTAAATCAATTCTCTAGAACTATATATCTTAAAATAGATTTACCAGATAGAGATCTATTGGATAATCAAGATCATATAATCACAATGCTAGAATCTGCTAAAAAAGTCTCAATTTTTGTTCGTTCAATTTCGTTTTCTAAATCGCATTCTAACTATCTATTGCCTGAAGTGCTTGATGAATTTTGGGGATGCATTTCATTAATAAGAAATATGCTACTTTCTCATAAACAAACATTAAATGAAATAACAATTGATTTTCATTATATGATTATGCTATTTAATTGTCTTGATAGAAGCTTGGTTTATTCTGACCGAGTATTTGAAAGCCCAGGATATGAATTTGATTCCAAATTTCTCTTCTCCGATAAATATGTTAATTATGGTTTATTTAATTTAACAAAACTAATATTGGATGGCGTGGATCTTAGTGAGATTGGATCTGGTATTCTAAAATCAAACAATTTGAAACATCTCCAAATGAGAAGAAACAACTTTGGCACTTTAAAAAACACTCGATTTCCTGATAGTATAAAACATTTGGATTTAATTATGAATAAAATCACAAATATTCAAAATGTTTCATTTTTAAAAAACCTAGTTACTTTTTCATTAACTAGAAACAACATCAAAACACTTGAAAATCTTATTGGATGTGACAATCTACTCAAACTCAAATTATCCCATAATTCTATTACAAAAATTAGTAATGTATCCCAATTCACCAAATTAAGAATTCTTAACTTGGAGTTTAATTCAATCGAAGGTATCAAAAACTTAAATATTCTATCAAACCTAGAAGAATTGTATCTTGCTTACAACTCAATTCAGGATATTAAAGTCCTTAAATATTTATCAAATTTGAAAGTTTTAGGTTTATCTTCCAACTCTATTCAAAGTATTGATAACTGCTTTTGTGGTCTTGTTAGTCTACAAATACTAATGATAGGAAATAATCACATCACCAAAATAGGAGATTTTGCAACAAACTTAAGACAATTAGTAACAATTAGCTTTTACAATAACCAAATATCCAAGATTGAAAATCTTGATTGTTTGACAAATTTAGTTTCCTTAAATTTATCAACAAATAGAATTCGAGTACTTGAAAATATTGAAAAATTGATAAATATGACCAACATCAATTTATCTCATAACTGTATTAGTGAGTTGCAAATCATGAAGAATCAGACACATTTTAAAAACTTATCCAAAGTCAACTTATCCAATAACAATATATCCTAAATGGATAATTTAAGGTGTTTGGGCAATCTAAATTTTTTGGACTTGTCAAATAATTCAATAGAAATACTACTTCCACTAATCCAATTAAATAATTGTTCACACATCAATTTAAAGTCCAATAATATTACACGCATTGAGGTTGAACCAAAGGTTTCTAAAATCTATTCAATATTTAAAAGAATTGGGAGAAACCAACCAACTTTTCCTGTTCAAAAAAATGCTGAAATGAAATTGGATTTAAATTCAAACCCTCTTAAACAATTGAATGGAATATCAAAATAGACCAATCTAACTCACTTGATTTTGCCAGATGAAATAACACGTATTAATAAGAGAGACCTTTCACAATTACCAAAAATGAAGGAAATAGAATGTTCAAAAACTCTCTTATTTAAAATCAAAAAGTTAAAGAAAAAATATCTACATCTAAAAATAAATCTTGTTCAAAAAGACTCATTAAAAAACTATTGAAACCACTTCATTTAACTATAAACCCGGATTATATTTCACAACAACAAATATAATCCAACTTCAGTTTCATTTTCGTCTTTAGTCGGAATTCTGGGACAAAATGACCTCGTATGTAGCTCGAAGTCACCTGACTAACATTTTGCTCACTTTGAAATTCATTTTGACTCTTCTCTTTTTGAAATTAAAATTTGCTGCATTTTTCGTTTTGCAATCTATATTTCACTCGTATCTATTTACTTAAAACAGTACTCAATTCGAGTATATATTTATTAGAAAACAATATAAAAAAACATAGCATCTATTTATGCTAAACAAGAAACAAGCGAGAGAAAGCAGAAAAGAAGTAAAAACAGCAATTTGCATCGTCAAATAATACACTAAAACCATAAAAATACAATATCAAAATTTATATTTCAAAAACTAAAATTTTAAAAAATAAAAAAGCATCAGAATTTTTCCCAAAAAAAAATAGAAAAATCAAAAAGAAAGCTAAAAAATAGTTTATCAAGATTCGTAAAGAAGAGAATTTATGTCATAAAAAAGATGGAACAAACACTTTCAAATAAAAAGATAGGCTCTAAAAAAAATGATACAATTATGAAAGATCATAAATCATTAATTTTGTTTAGAAGTATCTAGAAACTGGAATATTTGGTGAAGGATATGTTTCAATTGGTTTTTGGTCACCTCCTTCACTGATCATACCTAATTTTTTTGAGAGATCAAATCGACTATTTTCAAATGATTTTCTTGAGAAAACGGGAGACTCCACTAATCTTTCATTAGAACTTGAGTTGGAATTGGAATTAAAACCGGGATTATAACTTGGATTAAAAACTGGATATGGACTTGAAGTAGGACCCGAATTTGAATTTGAACTTGAAAAAGTTGAGAAAATAGGTGAATTTAAATTTGAATAGTTGTCTAATGCTGGAGATTGTGGATTTGATGAACCTCTAAAATAATAAGAATCTAATGAATAATTTTCATTTGATGAAACCAAACTGGCTCTGCTGTGGTTTTTATCCAGGAATCTCATATCAACAGAGTTGCCCACACTTTCATTACTGTTGGTATTATATAAATTTTTGTAATATTTGATAGATGTACTTATATTTTTCTTTATCGTCATGGCATTTAAATTTGTATTAGCAGAGCTCATTGAACTGGAGACTTTATGAAAACAATCTTGCTTAGAATCTGATGGATTTGGAATAAACTTGTTGGATATAAGATCACCATTTACTCCATTATTTCTGATTGGAATTGTGATTGGTGTTGGGATTTTGTTTGGATTATGGATTGGCGAATCAGATAATTCTGGATTGTTAAGATTGGACAACGATTTTAAATTTAATTGGGTGTTTACAGGAACTAAATATTCCTGACTTTTAAAGCAATGTTTTAGTAATGGAGTTGAAACTAATTCGCGATTAGGCGGTGAATCTAAATTGGGAATTGAAAGAGTTGATGATCTTGAGTTAATACCTTCAGTGAACCATGTTTTTGAAGCTGGGGAAGACCAATCATTTGAGCTTAAGAATGGCTGATTTAAAACCGATTCATTGTTTTCACTTTTAGTTAAAGTTGAAATTGAATTATTGCGATGAGACAAATTTAATGATGGTTTAAGAGTTGGAACCTCTATATTTTGCTTCATCAATTTTGATGACAATGAAGGTTTTGAAATGTGGAAATGGTTTGAGAGGTTGTTTTTGGTATGAGTTTGAGGTTTTGAGTCAAAGTCATTGCTAGTGTTAATATTGTTGTTTGTGTGATTGATGTTATTATCTGTGTTGTTGTTGTTGTTGTTGTTGTTGTTGTTGTTGTTGTTGTTGTTGCTTAGTTCAAAGCCATCTTGATTTAGAATGGGGCTGGTTCTTAATGAAGAAGAATTTGAGTATCTACTACTTGAAATTGATAATTTTGAGAGAGATGAAGTAATTGAATGAACTGAGTTAATTTTTCTTACTATTTTTGGGCTTGAGTTTTTTGATTTAAGGGAGGATTGAGAGAATAGTGAGTTTTTTGATTTTTTAGTTTTTAGTTTTTGATTGGAAGAATTATTTAGAGAAGAGAGTTTTTTGTGGGTAACAGAAGGGGTGTGTGAGTGATCTAAAGAAATGGAAGTATTTGCAGAGGATTCGGAGGATAGAGTGTTGAAGATTGATTCGTTATTTGATTCAATGGTTGAAGTTGATAGAGCTGCTTTTTCATGGTTTGGGATTGAAGTTGTTGAAGAGTTTAGGAGGATACTGTTTGTTCTTAGATTCAAAGAAGAAGAGGTGTACGTTGGAAGGTGTTTTGAAGAGTTAATACTATTGAAGGAATAGAAAGAGTTTGTTGAGATGTTTTGAGGTAAGAATTCGACGGGGACAGTGTCGATAGGATCATAAGATTTGATGTTATTCTGGGGAGAGGTAGCGCAGAATGAGAAGCCTAATTCTGGGTTTATTGAATTTGGATTCAAGTGCAGATTTGAATTTAGATTTGAATTTAGATTTGAATTTAGATTTGGGTGCAGATTTGGGTGCAGATTTTGATTTTGATTTTGATTTTTGTTTTGGAATTTATTGTCTAATTTTTCAATTTGAGATTTAATTGTATCATTTTGATCATTTACATGGCAAATGTGATTAAAGTTGAAAGGAGTTGAAATTTCGGATACTTCAGAAGATTCCCTTTTTTTATTGAAGAAACGAGAAGATTTGCGTTTTAGGGATTTCTTTTTCTGTTTTATATCAGAATTGTTGATCATGTTTATGGAATCAGTGGTGTTGTTATTGAAGGGGATATTTGATTGAGAGATGTTAGAATGGGAAAGATTTGAGTGGGACATATGGGAAATTGATATAGAAGGATTGGATATGTGGGATTGAGAAATATTTTTACTCTTTCTGGAGAAGCTTTTGTGATTGATTTTGATTTTGTTTTTAAGATTTTTTTTAATGAGATTTGATTCATTGTCAGAGGAAGAAGAGTCGTTGAAGTCTAGAAAGGAGTCTTCTTGCATTGTGTTTAGGTCGAAGGAGGATTTGTTTGTGTTATTGATTGACATGAGGGAGATGTTTCTCAAGTTATTTATGTTGATGTTGTTGTTGATGTTGTTGTTTGGGATGGATGAGAGGGAGATGTTTGAGAAAGAGTTGTTGTGATGGATGAGTTTATTCTGGTTCATTTTGGGTGATAAATTATAATTGGAGATGATTATTAAGTAATTAGGTTTTTTCTTTTTTATTTCTTTTTATTTTTATTATTTTTATTATTTTTTTATTATTATTTTATTTCCTTATTTCCTTATTTCCTTATTTTCTTACTTTCTTATTTCTTATTTCTTATTTTTTATTTTTTATTTTTTTATTTTTTCACTTTTAATTTTTGACTGAGTTGTTGAGATTGGAGATGAAGAGAAGTTTATATAAAGAAAAAAAGAAAAGGAAAAAAAAAGAAAAGAGAAAAAAGAAAAGTAAAAGTAAAAGTAAATTAGAAATTAAACTTGAAGACCTAAAGGGGATATATAATTGAAGTAGATAAATAATAAGAGGATTTTTAATGGTTAAGGGGATTAAAAAGATGATAAATATGAAATATGAAATATGAAAATTTAAGAATAATTTTATTAATAAGATTCTTTCCAAGTTGAGTAGAATGAGAGGATATGATCTTATAGGAGGAAAGCAGGTGGATAGTTGGAATAGTTGAGGTAATTTAGGTAATTTGGGTAATTTAGGCAATTGGGTATTGGAATTGGATTGTAGGTGGTTGGGATATAGATTTGGAAGTAAAGTAGGAAAGTAGTTGAGTAAAGAAGTTTTGTTTTTTTAGTGTGAATTTAATGTAATATATATGAATTACGAGAGGGAGAGAAGAGTTAAAAAAAAAGGCAGAGAGATAGTGAACTGTGACAATTGCAGTTTGAATCGGAATAATTGAAGTAATTGGATTCTATATTAGTATAAAAAGGCCAAAGAAAGAGAAGGAGAAGAACAAGAACAAGAACAGGAAGAAAGAAAACAAACCAAAAAGACAAGAGTTTGATATAAAGATGGTTATGGTAAATAATGAAGAGGTATTGAATAGATATTGAATGAAATGGGATAATCTTAGAAAAAGTTGTGATATGGTTTTATCTGTTAATGGAAAAAGTTGGAACAAATTTTAAAAGAGCAACTTTGGAGGTTTTGCCTTTAATAATTTTTTGGATATGAATAGGATTTTCAGAGAAATGTTTTTTTCAGATTTATTTTATCTTTCGTTTTCCAGAGAGTTTCTCAGAAGTTTGGAGAAAGTTTGTTGAAAGTACGTTTGAGTTTTGGATAACAAGTTAGAAAAAAGTTATCAGAATCTTTTGCAGAGTCGTTAACAACCTTTTTGAGAAGAAAAGGAATAGCAGCGTTTGCAAAAAAAGCAGTGGAACAAGATAGGTCGTGAGGATTAGCAGAATATTATATCGGATTAAGACGCAATAGCAGTAGCAGAATAAAAGGATGTGTTGTTGTTGGAGTTTCGAGCAGGTCTGGAGTTTTTGAAATGGAATTGTGAAGTAAGTTGCAAATCAGCGAGAAATAAGAGGTTGAAACTGTAACTTTGGAGGTATCAGCGAGTACTGGGTGGTGTTGGTTGTTTTCAGATGTGTTCCAGTTGGGCTGTTTCTGAAGCTGTTTCTAAAGCTGTTTCTAAAGCTGTTTCTAAAGCTGTTTCTAATGGTTCTTCCTCTTTCGTTGTGTTAGGAGGTTTTGAAACAGCAGACAGGAAGCGTTATATAAAAAGCACCTTCTTTCTCTCTTTTTTCTCTTTTCTCTTTTCCTTCGCGTTTTTCTGCCGCTGTTTCTCCATCGCTTCGCTTCGCGTGTTGTCTCCAGCCGCGTTGTGCTGCGTTGTCCGCGCAAAGCTCAAACACGGCCTGCGTTACAGGACCACAGCCGGTCACTCCTCGTAGCCCTGTCCCTGCACTTCTAGCACACAGTCCCTCTGCGCCCGCACCACGACTGCGTCCAGTGCGCCGAGCCTGTTTGGCTTTTTTGTGCTCGCAGCTGTGTACAGCGTGCTGCGACTGTGCGCGCGGCTTATACGAGACCCAGCAACCAGGCTCCCGCTGGCACGGGGGCATTCTGCGGCAGACAGGTCTCCGGTGGCTTTGTGTCGGCTGCTCGGGCGAATTGTGTCCTGAAACAGCAGGGGCCATAGGGTTAAGCAGATCAGGTGGCTCACGCGTCGGAGTCAGCGGCCTCAAACGGTGCAATTCTGCCGCATCGGGCCTTGGTCACAAAAGCAGAAAAGTGCCCCATTAGGAAGCTCCATCTTGTGCAGAAAAGAAAGAGTTGAAGCTGTGAAAGCAATAAGAGAAAAGTGAAAGCAGGAAAAGAAGCAAAGGAGAAAAAGCAGCAGAAACAAAGAGTCAGTGCTGTCTTCTTTTCTTGTTCAATAGAAAATTCATGATCTGGGCCAACTCCTGTTTTGCACCCTTTATGTGTTGGTACATTTTAAATCCCATTTTGTATGTTATGCTCTTCTTAAGTGCTTCCTCGGTGGAGTTGACGTTGCAGTAGATCTTGATTCCGATATATGGAAGCACCTTTACTGGTAACATAAACATAAAATTGAAATAAATAAATGGCAACTCATAAAGCAAATTGGTGAGAAACCTTGTTTTCTCATAGTAGTTTCTCTTAGCTGACTCTGCCTGTTGTTTTTGCTTATTTTGACATGTATTTCTTTTTGAATTCTTACTACCAATATCATTTCCATTATAGTTTTCTGTATAAATTTCAGTGTAATCTCCAGTATAGTTGCTGCTCTTCAGTCCATTGCAACCGTTATTAAAATATTCATAATTAGAATTAGAATTAGAATTAGAATTAGAATTAAAATTAAAATTGGAATTAGAATTGGAATTATAGTTATAATTACATTCACCAGTGTTCGTTTCTATTATATCCCTTGGACTTTCTTTGCCTTCGGGAATTGGTGACGAAGAACAATAAAAGTTACTTTTCTCATCAAATGGAGATTGAAGTGTTGAACCAGAATAATAAATATTATCCTCATTCTTCTTATTTCTATTATTATTCCTCATATTATTACTCGCATCACTAATTCTCTGATTGCAATTGCCTTTAAAATATTTTCCACTTCTATTCATATTTTCCATTTCACTCAAATACACAAATAAGTTCTTTATTATCATATCCTGCTTATCAATTTGCCTTTTTAATTTTCACTAAACATTAAATTTCCATTCAATCGACTTTCAACATTTTTCATATTTTCTATGCAACCATTCAAACACTTCATTAACGGGTAAATTTCTCCATTTCTATTCATGTTTTCATTCATATTTTCACTTTCACTTTCACTTTTACTTTCATTCCGAACACCTTTTCCCCAATTACACTTCATCCTTTTCCCAAACCTTTCAACGATATCCTTCACTGCTTTCAAATCGTCCACTTCATTTGCAAAACACAGCTCAAATACCCGCAATCCCCAGACTAACGCCATCAAATACCGTTTATCATTCACCATACTAACCAATAAAATGGTTGGAACAACTGAAATGAAAACCACCTTTAAAATCTTCATTCTCCCAACTCTATCCATCATAACCTGTTTCTATTCTCTACTTCACCTGAGCCCAGCTCAATTCAGCTTGCACTTTCTTACTGGAGTCAAATGTCTTGGGTCATATTCCTCAATGTGTCCTTCTTTCCCTAAACCTCCCTCTCTTTCCATGCTTCTTATACTTTTGCACTGTTCCACCCTGGCGCTTTTTCTCGCTTTCTTGCTTTCTCTTTTTCTCATTTGTGCTTCAAAGCCACAGCAACGGCTCTCCTTTGCTTTTCCAATTATTCCACACTTTTCCAATTTTTACACCTCCCTCCCACAAACAATAGCACTGCTACCAAATCGTGCATGGGTGCGCATACTCACGCACACAGCACGTGCGTTCCAAACGCTCTCACAATTAACTGGCCCATTTTACGAGCTTTCATTACCTTTTTCTTCTATCACCTCCTTCTCCATTTCCTATTCCATTACCTTTATCAATCATCTCCTACCTTCCCTTCCCTTCCCTTCTCTTCTTTTCCCTTCTTCTTAGTCCCTTCCACACTTTATATCCTGCTTTTCCTTTCACTATTCTCTTATCTTATCTTATCTCCTCCATCTCAACAATGTCAAACTCACCACTAGACCAGTCAACCCAAATTTACTCATGGCAGCCTGATAACTCCACAAACAAATGCACTCTCTGCTCAAAGCTCTTTTCTCTTTTCTTCAGAAGGCACCACTGCAGAAAATGCGGCAAAATAATCTGCTCAACCTGTTCAAAACACTATACTGACTACCTACCAACAACCTATGTTGTCTCTCCTCCTTCCCAAATGTTTCTAGAAAACCCCCATGTTCCTCACAGAACTTGCGATGTATGTTTCAACGAACTAATAATGATAAAAAGAGCCCTCATACTGGACATCTCCCTACCATCCAACTCAACAACTACGACTTCAACAACAACAAACTTATCTCCAGCCACAAATTTATCCAATACAAACAACATCAACACCAATAATAATAATAATAACATTCAATCTACAAATACCCTTCTCACTCATCTTTTAAACTCAAATGTCCAATCAAATACTCAAAACAACCCAAATCATTATCTACTCAATGCAAATCACATCACTAACCTAATTAAAACCGATCCCTTTATCGATAACAACTCAACTACAAACACAAGTTTCCTCTCAGGTGCACTCACTGCCGCTGCTTCTACAAATGCTTCAAACGCCTCAACTTCCGCTTCAATGAGAGCCAACTATTCAAACTCAAATTATATTCATAACGACAATATTAACAACGATATTCCCAACAACTTTAACAATCTTTCTTTAGATCATATTAGAACTAATAATCCTGTCTATAATGATAACCCAATCGATAATAATATCAACATTACCACCACCACTACCGCCACCACTACAACTAATATTAATACCAATAATGATGACGACGATTTCAACTCTTGTCCAATTTGTGGTTACAGTTTGACTCAATTTCACCTTAATTCAGATAAAGAAAATCACATAAACTCATGTATCGAAAAAGCTCAATTTTCCGGCTCTCCAGATCAGAAAAGACTAATAAACAATAGAATGCTAGTTTATAGAATACCAAAATATGAAAAGATCAAAACTAATAAATTTAATGAAAGTAGTAACGATATCCCTTCAACTTCTTTCGACTCCGACTTAAATATCTCAATCAACCTAAATGACCAACACCAATTCAAAAAAGAAAATTCTAATTCTAATTCTAATTTCAAATCCGACCAAATATCTCTTCAAAGTAATTTTGAAAATGAGTGTGTCATTTGTTTTGAAGAATTTCGCCCTGGTAATAAAGTGGGCAGATTGGAATGTCTATGTGTTTTTCATTACAAGTGTATAAAAGACTGGTTTGATATAAAAGGTCCTGGAGAATGCCCTGTTCATGCTGTTCACTATTAACATCACCAAAAAAAAAAAAAATTTCTTCATTCCTGTTGTTATTTCAATTTCCTTTCATTTGTTTCTCTTCTGCTTTGGTTTTCTTTCCCATCTTTTTAATTTTTTTAATCTCTTACATCCGTTACATCTCTTATTTGGTTTATTGTTTTTCTTTGTCTTTGGAATTCATTTGTTTTTAATTATAAATTGGTTTACTTTTTCGGATACGACTTTTATTTTATCTCACTTTTTGAATCATCATATTGATTCTCCTTCACGTTCTTTTTGAAACTTGGTTCTTCTTGGTTATTTATCTCTACATACTACTTCATTATCATTTACTACTATTTAGACTTTACATACTACTTATTAACTAAACTCCCTTTACATTTTGATATTTTTAGCACTAATCGATTTCTAGTCTACTATAAACCCATTCAGGCTCACCATTTTCTACCGCCTTGTGTACGGCAAATCCTTTGGAACTCATCTTAAAATATTTACTAAAACCCGCATTTGTATTGACTGTATTCAACTCAATTTTCATTCAAATCTGAATGTATTTCTTGCAAATAAAAAAAAACTTCACATCAATCCTACGACTCAAAAACATATAAAAAAACACACTCAAAAAAGGATAACAAGTTCTAAGTGTGTCAAGTCAAAATTCTTTGAAAAAAAGATATTCCGATACCGGGAATCGAACCCGGGTCTGCACGGTGAAAGCGTGCCATGATAGCCATTACACTATATCGGATATTCATACATTTGAGAATTTCATATAAATTTCATAATAGCAGAAAGATGTTGATTTGGATTCTGCTATTTATTTGTGGTACTTGACTTGTAATTTCTTAAAAATAGCTTGAAATTTAAGATCATAAGCTATCTTGATCCAATACCAGTTCACGTACCTTTTTTGGTCTCATTTAAGTTAGGTTTCTCTATGACTTTGATTAAAATAAGGAGTTGGTAGTATGTATATATGATGTTAAAATCAACCACAGCAAATAGGTTTGTTGATTAGTTCCGTAATCGTTGAATAAATATATGAAATATACTTAAGACGTCCAATTGGGATAAAGAGTTTGGTTACTCTTAAAAGTAATAATCACAAAATTCTTTTTTACTATTCAGGGCTTTACCTGGTGTATCTAAATTTGATTTTAGAGCAGCTTTCACATGTTTTTCTACCTTTTATTTTTCATTTACATTATTTTTTTTTGTGATTTTTATTTCTTTTTTTGTCTCCTTTTGTGTTGACTCTAGTTTTGTTTATTCAATATTTTTTTATCTATATTCTATTACCTTCAATCAAATTTGTTAAATTTGCTTTTTATAATCAAAATATCGCAGTTTTGAACTTTTCACTTATATGCGTTTGCAATTATATTTGTAGATCTTTCATTAGAACATTAGGAAAATCATGGCAGTAATTCAACAAACTTTCAAACTTTTTGTGATAATAAAATAAATAAACCTAAAAAAAAAGTAGTTTCTAGACTTATTTGATATTGAATACATTTTATAAAATTCAATTTGTTCAAACGTCTTGAGATCAACTATTATCATCAATGTACTAAATATCGAAATACAAAAATTGAATATCTTTTAAACAGCACTTGTTATTATTGAAAAACACATATATTATGCCTGATTTTGCAAACAACTGCTTTCATATGCAATCTGACTTATTGTAGTTTAAAGTCATGCGACCACGTGCATGACTCACATAAATAACATATAATTCTAAACAAATAAAAATGAAATTTTAAATCTTTAAAATTATCATTAAGATCTTGTCAAATGAGTAATATTTAGAACCCACTTAAAAGTTATTAGTCAGAAACAATAAATTTAATTTACAAATAACAAGAAAAATATATCAGGCATTGAGATTATGCGCTCAGAAATAACTGTCAAACTAAAGAATTCGAATACAATTTACAAATAACTGAATTTTTTAAGCTAAGAAATTAACTTTTTGTTGAAACACCAACTATAAAGTTATTATATAATAACTCTTTGGATAAATATAATTATAATTAACATATCCAAAAAAAAAAATATTTCTTAATAGCTAAAATTTTATGCCCATCCATAAAGATAACATGAATTTATTAAGCGAATCAAAAAAATAAACAAACAGAATTTCTGATGCGCCTTGGAAACAGTGTGAAAAGCAGCTTAAATCACTAAAACGACAACATGAAAAGTTGGTGAAATAAACAAAAGCATTTAGTTCCTTGTAAAACAACAAAACAACTAAGATATTAACATTACTGAAACTAATAGTCACTAATCTTTTGAAAAAAGAAATTAAAAATCAAAATATCATATTAACTGAGAATTTGATTAAAGTGAATATTATTTCAAAACAGAAAATGCACAAAAAGAATCAAACACAAAATTTGACTTACAAAACCAAATAAACACGATATTGATTTGACCCACAATTGTTTTTGTTTGGTTTTCTAATGACTTTGGTTATGTGATTTAAATGGCAAAGAATCACAATCAAAATTCGGAGGAATCGAACACAGATTGCTCCAACCAAAAACTGTCCCAAAATTTGACATTATTTTCCTCGGCACAGAAAATGCAAAAATGAAGGATGCGAGGTTCGAACTCGCGCGGGAAATCTCCCAGTAGATCTTAAGTCTACCGCCTTAGACCACTCGGCCAACCCTCCAGCTTACGGTTCTCAAAAACCATTTTGTATATAAATTAAAAGTACTTTACAATCTGTTTAATTAAATAACAACCCAACATTGCACCGGCCAATCAGTCTATTAAATATATTGAGTTAAGGACTAGAGTCCTTAATTTAAAACAGGTTGTTGAATTGTACTTTAAGTATCATTTCACAATTTCAGTTTGGTCGTGGTCATAGATACTCTACTTTGGATGCTCTTGTTAAATTATACGATGTTGCATTATCATCGATGTAGAATAATAGTAACAATGAAATAATATCTGCAATAGTTGTTGGCGTCCAGAGAGCTTTTGATAACATAGATCATGATATTATGATAAACACACTTAGAAAATTCAATGTTCCAATGGAACTAATAAGCTGGGTAAGCTCATTTCAAAGTAATAGGAAAATAATTTTCAAAATCAATAACAAAACTTCCAATAAATTTAGTACATCAAAAGGAATTCCACAAGGCTCACCAGTTTCTCCGTTGCTATTTATTTTGTATATAACTTCATTGTATTCCTTATTGGGAAGCAAAAAATTTAGGGTTATTGGGTTTATCGATGATTTAACAATATACGTAAAAGGAACAATAAATCAAAATTGCAAAAAACTCCAAAAGGCGGTTCAATTAATAGAAAGTTGGGCAATCCAATCAAAGATATCTTTTGATTACAATAAAAAATTTTAATTTATTAATTTCACAAAAGATAAATGCAAGAAATCTCAATGTTTGCGGTTGTCAAACAATTCCATTAGGGCAGATCAAAACACTATCAAACTACTTGGGGTTATGTTGGATAAAAAATTATTATTGAAACAATTTTTGAACGAAAAAATTCTTAAAGCAAAACGGGCATTGTATGCTATGAACAATTTAGGGCATGTTATTCATGGGATATCTACTGCAAGTCTCCGAACTATCTACCGAAGTTGTGTTTTTAGTATTATCCAATATGGTTCTGAACTAATATCAAAAGAGAGATTAGCAACAAGTCATTACAACAAATTTGTTAAGGAGCTCAATAAAATCCAAAACAAAGCATTGTATTTAATACTAGGGATTCCGCTATCTAGTAGTAGAGCGGCAAAAGAATATGAAGCTTCTATCCCACCTGTGAAATTACTTTTAAATATGATTAAAATGAAAGAAATAGTGCGATGGGCGTTTGGTACAGCTTCAAAAAATCCTATCAACACACTTTTCAAATATCTGGAAAATTCTATTTATAAATACGGTATTGATTCGGTTAAAAGTATTATATCACATTTCGACAATTCCACTAATCACAACTCTAGCTGGATAAAATTAAAGGCAATTCATAAAGAATTGGAATCAAACTTAATCAATGAGTGGAAAAACACTATGAATCCAAGCTCAATTAACTCATTTTTCAACAATATTATAAGTGGAAAAGATCCAACGTTAAATTTTGAGAAGAATCTTCTATATGTACCAATGAAGAAATATCCTAAGCATCTGCTCAGCGGAATTACACAATTGCGATGTGGGCATGTGTTCGGACCTGACTTTCAGTGAGTTGCTGGAAATCTAAATAAAAAGTTTTGTGCTTGCAACAACCCTTCTTCTACAATATATCACTACCTTCCTGCTTATCTGATTTGTGTAGGTTTTCTTCCTGGAAACAGGTTTCCCTACAGTTTGCTTAGAATTAAGAAATCGGTTTCATAGTTATTAAATAGTGTTTATAGTTACCATCGGTCTACGGGCCCCTTATGGCTGGTCTGTCGTCATAGAATAAATAATAAAAAATAATTAAATAACAATTTTTTAGTTATGTCCTTGATTAAAGAACTCCTAAAGGTTTTCCACAACAATGGCTCGGTATCTCCTTAGCAATACCAAAATGAGGATTGTAGATTATATAGACATTGATATAAGAAGTAATCATAGTAACCTGATTTGTGTCTCTTAATGTTCAATTGTCACCAGATATATAAATAAATTATCCTCGACTATGTATTTGGTGTTATTAGATTTTGATGTGGTTTTCAGAAAATAAATCAATGGTGATTGAATATTGAATATCTCCTTTTGGTCGAGTTTTTAAACATTAACTTCTGCACAAACAGTTTTGATCAAGTTTAAGGTTACTCTTCAACATAAATAAATTATCTTCAGGTTCAATTACTATTTTTCCCCAAACTATCTTATTCTTTATTGATCAAAATTTTTAAGCCTGAGATTTACCACCAAACACACTGATTGCAAAATCCATTATATTTTTAAACCCTGAAAATAATTGTTTAGTTCCAGCCCAATTATTCTGAATATAACTAGCTTCCATGATAAATGATCATGCTTATAATCCTTGTACTGTAACAATATCTTCCCTATTATGGATATTATGATTGTTACTAATAGTATAATAAATACAATTCTCATTACTGTAGCATAATCAGCGTTAATGGAACCAAATTACTTCATAAACCAACATCTCTAAGTGCAAGATCATCAGAAATAACTGTCGTAACTAATGTGCAATTGTGTCTCACTTCTCAAAGGCTCTCAACTAAGTGGAATTAAACATTTTTGTTCAAAATAATGTTCAATTGGGTAACATGTAATCGGGAACTGTTGATGTTGATTCAGCTTAAACAAGACACTATAACAATGCAACACACTTGCCCTGAGCTTTCTTTTATTATGTTTTGCAGCTGCTAATCCTTAGTAGCTGTTAGCCTTGAAAATGCTTATGACCAAAGATTTTTTAGAATTCTCAGCACATTATCACTATAAAATAGATACTCTTTCCAAAAGGCAACAAAAAAAAGTACAAAATCAAAATAACACCAATTTTCAGCACACGCTGTTCTTTACATGTTTTTGGTATCCTTTAGAAGCCAACTTGTGTTGTGTTTGCAACATAAAATACACAAAAAGTCCCCAATAGAGGAAACATCTGCCAATAAGTACTAAATCCCCAGTTACTCTTTTCGCCTTCAACTGATTATGATTATCAACTAATTATTCCCTGGAAGTAACCATCAATAAAAAGAATAGTGTGAGTTTTGCATCAGCATCCTGTATTTGAACTTTGATATGCATAAGTCATCTCTTTATGCATCAACATGCATACTCAACTATAAGGATTTCTATTCTTTGAAGCGTTAACTCTAATTCTGATTTTATGAACCAAATTGTTTGTGGTAGCTATTACTTAGCACAATATCAAAGGCAAAACCAAACAAGAATCAGAACACTATAGCGTCCAAAATAAAACTAATTAAACACGTTTTCTAAAAATCCGTTTCTAACAGCTACTTGAAATTATATTGATTTCTTATGCTAAATAATTATCCAAATAAATAATATATGTGCACTTTCAAATAAAAATTAAACAAGAAGTATTTTGTTTTAAATACTGCCATTAGAAAACATTAAAAAGTCATTAAATTAACTATCCCTATTTTTTAATTTTAAATATTCTTTCAACTAGTGTACTCTGCCTCTGATTTTGTTGACCTATCTTTCTGTTTTGTAATTAAAAGCATACAAAGGAATAAATGTTACTTGATCTGTGTTTTCAAAATTTTCTTTTTTTTTTGTTTTAAAAATCCAATTTTCTTTCAAATTAAGAAACTTCAAATTTTTTAGCTTTGAAATGTTTTTAGCTCTGTAAATTTCATTTTTCAGCAAATCTAATTCAATTAAAAGAAACAAATTTGATAAATTTTCAACCTTCATATTTGATAGAAATAATTTCTTAGGTTAACTAATTTGTTTAAATTTCCAATATTTTTGATTTCATTAAACGATAAATTTTAGATCACTGACTTTGGGAAGTATCTCTTCAGAAAATCGCCAATGTTAAGTAGATCTTCTTTCAAATGCTTCCTATTTTAAAATTTCCATTTTACTTCATTTCACAAAACAATAAAACTCCAAAACAACATTGTTTAAAAATTTTTTATATTATTAGTTATTGCTAGAAATGTACACATACCTTTTACTACATATAATCGCAGACTTAAAGTTTGGTATATTTGAAATATATTTCAAGAACCAGAAATTAAATGATCCATTCGGAAAAATATTGATAACTAATATGAAAACTGCACTGTTGTGTTTATACCGATGGAAATTGCAATGAGGCTAACAAAACATTTACAACTCGAATTTCAAAAAACACCTCTAGCTAAAAATGTGAATAACAAAATAACTGATTCATACTTTCTTTCATGTTCTTTTATATAAATAATGCAGTGGTTATTCCATATTGATATCTATATCTACATGCATATCTATATTCACGATTGAAACTATAGCCACAATACACTCACCTCTCAATATAACATATTCAATTTTCATAACAACAAACATAGATATACAAATTACTAAATAGTAAAAATGGAACTGTCTGGCACTGGATTAGTTCAAAAAATACTTTCAAAAGTTCCTGACAAATATCACCAGATATTTACCTTATCAAAATCTCGAAAAGTGGAATCCAAAAACCTCCAAAAGATGGAATTTAATACTACTTTGAAGTCATATAATTCTGTTATTATAAATCTTACTGCAAACAATGAATTTGTTGATTTTAACATTAAAAGTACAAATGTACACACTTTTATTGATGGTCATAATGAAAACCATTACGATAGTTATGATAATTATAATAACCCAGATGATTTCAATACCAAAAAGTTGGATATACCAAAAGATGCATTGCATTTGGATGGCTTGGATTTTTTCAAGCTCAACAGCCAACGCACAAAATTAATTCAAAACCTTACAATATTGTTAGATTTCTTTAAGATTGATGCAGATTATCATTATATATTGGTTGATATTCTAAAAAAAACAAAAAATTTGCAAACAATTAATCTTACTATCTGTGATAGTGATAGCAAGCTTTATCCATTTAATCATGAAAAAGTAGATAATTTAGGACTTAATGGTTTGTATGAAATTTGGAATAAATTTACAAAATTATTAATCCTTCTCAACTCGGATTCTTTAAACCAAATCAATATTAATTTTGGAGATTTTTCAGTTGACGTTTCTAAGTATTTTTGGTTTTTGAATCAATTAAATGAAGATAGAAATAAAAGCTACTCCACCAAGAATGCAGAATTCTTTTTAAATTTTGAGTCCTTTGATAAAAGCTCTTTATTTTTTAAAGAACAAAAAACAAAATATACTGATCTATTATTTACTAACAATGAATCCAATGATAGTTTTATCAATGAATTTACAAGTGGTTTAAATTACTGGGAAATTTTCCCAGTTCAGTCTTCAAATAATTTGTATCAATTCTCAATTGGCGACCATATATTTTTTAAAGAACTAAACTCATTTATGAAATTTTCAATTAATTTTTCATTTCCGAATCGACAAGTAAAGATGCAACCTTTCCCTCCTTTTCTTAAAATAAAAACATTGGGATTTCAAAGGATTGATTTCAGAAAGATTAAAAATTTAATAAACAAAGCTGAACACATTGAATTGGATTTTTCTAAAAATGCTATTTTTGACGTTAGAATTTTATCAAATTTAACTAATTTGTCATCCTTAAATTTGGCTCATAGTCAAGTTGAAAACGCATCTTTTTTATCAAATTTGATTAATTTAAAAACTTTAAGTTTAAGTGACAATTTTCTTAGAGAAGTCTCTTGCTTAGGAAAGCTAATTCATTTAACAGATTTAAACATAGACGATAATGATGTTGTAAATATTGATTTTATAATTCATTTGAAGAAATTGAGAAGATTATCATTTTCCATTAATTCAATTGAAAACATTGATAATTTATCAGAATTAAACAAATTGGTTTATTTAGAAGGAAGTCATAATAAAATTCAAAAAATTGACTCAATAATTAAATTACAAAATCTTGAAGAATTGTCTTTAAGTAGCAATAAAATTTCTGAAGTAAAAGAGATAAATAAGCTAGAGAATCTTATCAAACTTAATTTGAATAAAAATTTAATTAAAGAAGTTAAAGAAGCCTTTTTTTCTGCGGACAATTCGAAAAAATTTAGCAAATTAAGAAAGATTAAAATTTCTGGAAATAAAATTGAAGATTTGAAAAACATTTATATTCCAGGAAATCTTGAATATTTTGACTTTTCATGGAATAAAGTTAATAAATTTTCTATCAAGGATTGGCGAAATATTTCCAAGTTAAAAATTATCAAGTTGGATCAAAATTCCTTAAAAAGATTGAAGAATTTCAAGATTCCAAATAGTGTTGAAAAAATGTTTTTAGATCATAACGCTTTAAAAACTTTTCCATTAAATATAATAAAAACCAGCACTAATGATAATTACTTTAATTAGACCACGATATATCATTAAATGAAAAACAAACAAATAGTCCTTCAAGTGTTTTATATTCCATTTTTCACAATCCACATTATTCTGATTGAGAAATAGAAATATTGATCATTGCGAGCATTCATTTAAATCATATATCACTGGACTTATTAAAAAAGTTGTTTGAAAAAAAATAAATAATCAGACTTGAATAGTTTTAAAGTAAAATTATTATAAAGACTAAGAATTAAGACTAGGAATTAAGATTAGAAATTAAAATTGTGTAAAAATGATATCAGTTTTTTATCAAGTGTTTTATTAAGTTTTTGTTTTACATTTTTATTACTTAATATATAACTTAAGTGTTTAAATAAAATATTTTCTTCAAAACCAAATCAAATAAATAACTAAAATTTGCAGTTCACTGTTTCTGATTTTTTGAATCTTTTTACTTTTGCGTGAATATCACAATCGAAATTAACATGGAATATCTGTTATAGTGTTTGAAATTCCTTTATTTCCTTTTCATCAATCAGGTTTAGTTCCAAGTTAAAAACTTTTAAACTTTTTAATTGTGGCAGATTCGTAATTTTGGAAATATAATTATCCAGCAAATCTAATATCGTTGCATGAACTAAACTGGTCAAATTTTCAATTTTATCAATCTAGCTATTACCAAGATCTAGTTTATTCAATGCAGCTAAGTTTGACAATCCCTCAACATCTTTTAAATTACTAGACAAGTTGAGGTCTGTGAGATTAACTAATTTATCTAAATTGTCAATCTTCTCAATCATCTCATTATTTGATAAATCCAAATATACTGAATTATGTAAATTGTTTAGATTTTCAATTATTTCAATGTTTGTGTTTTTCATTGTTAATCTGGTAAAATTGGATAGTTTATGACAGTTTCCAGTTGTGACTAATTTATAATCACCAATTCCGAATATATTGCCAAATGAAGATTTTATATTTCTAATACTAAAATCTTTTAAAATGTTCGTATTAAATGTAAGAACATAAAAGCCATTATTTAATTCCACTTGAAGCATGTTTTCTTACAATTGGTAATTCAAATTGTCAAAGTAATCATGATCAATTGTATGTATATTACAAAATTTAATACAAGTTGTTTTCAAGACATCTGGTAACTCATTCCATTTTGGATATTCAAAGCGGGTTGTAATATTCTTTAAATATTTTGAATAAATGAAAATGATTAAAACAAATTTTTAAAAATGATTGTTTGTTATTAATAGACAGATTGGTTAGTATTAAATCTTTGAGTAGTGATGACAATACTGAAAACTTAGACAAATTAGTATCTGATAAGATAAATAACCACAATTTATCAATTAGCAATTGAGTGATTACCATATTGACCAAATAAAAAGGAACCATATCATTAATGTATTTGTGTGATGATGTATCTGGTATTTTGTTTGAATCGTTATAGGATCTTCCATAATACAGTTGGTTTGCACTCATTGTGTAAAGTAAATCAAAACACTTGTCAACTTGTTAATCGAGATGCAAATAAATTGAAAAATGCCCACTGTACTTATGTATCTTTTATAAAGCAACATATTTGAATTAACATTAATGAAAATACCTGACTCAAGCAATCTATGGGAGTCTTTTGAAGGTTAAAGAGGATTTTCAGGGTAGAGACGTATCGGGTGTCTGTTTTGGGTAAGCTGCAGAAGTGTAAACAGCAATCCAGGCCAGACAATTGATGGTATCTCTATGTTTATTCCCCAGTAACAAATGTAAACAAACTCACCACACAGAGAGCTGAAAACATATTTTGGAGATGTGAAGATTCTATTTTCAGCAAGTGGCTCTGAGAATGTCACTGATTCAACAGCTATTCCAACTCTCAGTATATTCCTGGTGCAAAAAATGAAAGCAAGATAACCCAATTCTCCACAATCACTGGTGTTTACGTATTCTCTACTCTCGACTCATCTGTTTATTCTTCTGGAAGCAAAAGAACCAGAAGAAGCAGAACAAAAAGACGAGACCAGCTGTCCAATGGCCGTGAGTCCCATAGGTGTGGTGCGCTATATGTGACTCTATGCATATATACGCACCTGGGCGCTTGAACAACAAAAACCACAGAAAAGATTTTGTGTTTTTTCTTGCATTTCTATTTCGCTCTATCTTTCTCACCAAATCAATATTGAATGCTATCCTGCTATGCTGGTTTCTTAACGTCGATAGATGGTTAAGTGCTAGTGGCAGCGCTCTTGTTTTTTCTGCTAGCCCACCTGCAATTTGTGCCACTATCAAATCTTCAATTGCGTTTTAATTTTCAGAAACACAAACTATTGGTCTGTTTTATTGATGCTGTCTTGAATGTTAAAAACATAAAGCGGTTTGGTGTGTTTTAAATAGCAGATATTGAATCATGAGTTCTGTGAAGTACACTGCTAGGAGACCTTTCTTGTTTTAACATTTCCATCTCACTGATCTCACAAAACAATAAAGCTTTCAAACTATTGTTTGGTGTTGTTCCATGCTTTTTTTTGCTGAGATAAACTCACGGCCTCAAACTGCATATCATTGCATACAACTGCAGATACACTGCGTTTGATATATTTGGAATTATCTTTCAAGAACCAGAAATTAAATGATCCATTCGGAAAAATATTGATAACTGATATGAAAACTGCACTGTTGTGTTTATACCGATGGAAATTGCAATGAGGCTAACA
>JAKTTS010000104.1:0-36304 GCA_030560485.1 Ascoidea tarda (nom. inval.) | reverse complement strand
ATTATTATTATTATTATTATTATTATTATTATTATTATTATTATTATTATTATTACTGTTGTTGGGGTCATTTTCGTTATAGGTGAAATTATTATTATAAATTTTAACAAAAACTTCAATATCTTTTGGGATATTTGTTTTCAATAATTTATTGAATTTATAATTTTGATTGACTAAATTTGAATACAACTTGAAAAAGGCATGGTAGTTATTTGTATAAATATAGTGGGATAATTCTAAAGAAATTGAGATAAAGTAGTAATGGGTGTTAAAAATGTGAATTTTTTTAACGTTTGACTGATTTAAAGATAGTCTAATTTTCGATATTTCTGAGAAATTTTCAATTAAAATAAAATAAAGAATTCGATAGGATAAGTATTCGAATTTACTTAAATCGTTTGGTAAAGTGGAATAAATTGATTTTAAACTGGTTAAGCAAGATTTAAATTCATTTAAATCATTATTTAAAATTGCAATCTTTGAATGAGTTTCATAAACGTTTTTAGTTAGTTCATTTTGAATTGATTGGACAGTTAGATCCTGTCTCATTGATTTAAATTGGTTCCAAAAATAGTTATAAGGAATATTTGGTTTATTATTGTTGATTTTGTTATTATTTGAATTGAATTTTTCAAGTAGTAGATTAAAAGTTTGGTTTAAGATTTTTAAAGGTCTAACTTGGGTTGGGAGGATGGTTGAAGAAGAGTTGTAATAATTTTTCTCTAGGTTTGTATTTAAACCGACAATGGGAGTTAGGTTTTTAGGGTTAATTTCCTCAGATTCCTTTTGAAAGTGTTTATAAGGGTCAAGTTTAAAAGTTGTTGCTGTTTGTTGTTGCTGGTTTTGGAAGATGGGGTTATTTAGATTATTATTTGTTGCAAATCTTTCCAATCTTCTCTTTTTTTTCTCTTCACTTAGATAAAGATGATTATCAGATTGCGGCGAAGATGTGATATCATCTCGAATGGGTCTTTTATTATTTGCATTAATTGAGCTTTTGTCAATGTTGCTAATATTGGTATGGGTATCATTATCTTTGATTAATTTTTTTTCTAAATCATAAACCAACTGTAAATCGTTAGACTTAAAATTACTATGAATATAGCTATTAAAAATTGGCAAAGTTTGAATTTCCCAGTTATTTAACCACATTTTTTTCTCTTTTATTGCTTTTAAGATCAAATTTTTTAATTGAGATTGCATTTCCAGTTTTTGGAACTCATTAAAATTAAAAGCATCAACCATATTGAAACAAGCCATTGAGAAATTTTGTAAAGAATCTGGGAAACCTTCAGTTTTGTTTTTGGTTTGGTTTGGATCTGAGATGGGACTGGAATTGGGATCTTTGGGGTTTGGGCTGGGGTTTAGAGTTGAACTTGCATTGTTGGTGGTGATGGTGATGGAGCTGGAGGAAATGGTGTCAAAGGAAGCAGAAGCTGGAGCTGGATTGGTCAGGGAATGGAGCGAGGTTCGTGGCTGGATGGTGTTGTAGTACAATTGGTTGTGCTGCGACATGGCTAGAAGAAAAACAGATTAGTAGATGAATATACAAACCTTGAAGATAGTTGGTGCTTTTTCTCTTTCTTATTCTCTTTCTTCTTTTCCTTCTCTTCCTCTTTCTTCTCTTTCTCTTCTCCAAAAATGTTTCGGAAGAGCACCTGATATTCGCATCGGGTCGTGCCTCAAAAGACCAACATCACATGACGCATTACAAGCCCAAAGAAGGGCCCTGCCGCATCGGGCGTGGAGATGAGGTTGAAAGATGGTGTCTGTGCTTCTCCTGGAGAAGAAGGTGGTTCTGTGCCGACTGCTGACTTTGCTGACTCTGCTGGCACTGCTGACTTTGCTGGAATGAATGAGACGTCGCGTACTGGTTCTGGTCCCATCTCCAAGCTAGGCCTGGCTTTGGCCAACTTGCTGCTCGCTGCTGCTGATGCTGATACTGCTTCTACATACAAACCTGGCCCAGACGACTTTCAGCCCATAAAGGTTTTGGGGAAGGGCTCCTTTGGAAAGGTTTTGCTAGTTCGTGAGAAGCTCACTGGGAGGCTTTTTGCTCAGAAACAGCTCAAAAAGAGCATCATTCTCGATAACTCCAAAAATGTTGAGCGAATCATCAATGAAAATGAAATTTTGAAAAAATCAAGCAACTTAAATGATAACATTAATAATAATGACTACAACCCATTTCTTGTTAAGCTCTACTATACGTTTCAGGACTCCAATAAAATCTACTTTATTTTGGAATATCTACAAGGTGGTGAGTTGTTTAGCCATTTACAAAAACAAAGAATCTTGAGTGAAAGAAATGCTAGTTTCTATGTCGCTGAGATGTTGCTTGCTTTGATCCACTTGCACCAAAAAATCGGAATTGTTTACAGAGACTTGAAGCCTGAAAACTGTCTTCTCAATCAAAATGGCCATCTAGTCTTGACTGATTTTGGTCTCTCCAAATTCATCAACGAGAACACTGCCGGTGCTCATTCCACCGATAAATGCAACACTCTTACTGGCACCCCTCAGTACATGGCTCCAGAGATACTTATGGGAAAGCCTTACGACAACTCTGTCGATTACTGGTCCTTGGGATGTGTGGTCTATGATCTTCTCACTGGCTCTCCTCCCTTTCTCGGCAACAACAACAAGAAGATTATCGACAAGGTCATTAAGTCCAAAAAAATAAAATATCCCTTCTACTTGTCACTCGATGCGAAGGACCTTCTCAGCAAATTGTTGCAGAAAAACCCCACAAAGAGAATGAACGACGCAAAGGTTGACCAGTTAAAAAAACATCGCTTTTTCAGGTACATTGACTGGAACACCATCGAAAACAATCACCTTTCCTTGACACCTCCTATTGTTCCTATTATCACTGACCCCATTCTTGCTGAAAACTTTGACTCTCTGTTCACACAAATGCTGCTTTCCCTCACTGTCCCTTTCTCCACCTCTCCTTCCAACGGCTCAAACAACATTGCAATGAATCTCAACGCCTACAACAACCCCCAAAGCGACCCTGACAACCCATTTGATAGACCTATGCACTTTCGCAACTTCTCCTACACCACAGACAACTACTTGGACTAGATCTGCTGCTGTTGCCAAAATTGTAAACAATATTTCTCCATAAAACTCATAAAATCCACAACATCAGATTCTGCGAACTCCTGCGAACTCCTGCAGATACATGCAGAACCCTGCTGAAATATTGCTAGATGGGCGTGTGTTACCCGGTGAGTTCCCTCTTTCTCTTTTAGGTTCCAGATATATTCAGCTTTTTTATTCTAAATTCTAGATACATCCTTTCATAAATAACCATTTCATAAATAATCCCTTATATAGACCAATCAATCTTTTTCTCATCTATTTTACCTCTTTTGCACCACTTTATCACAGCAAAATAGATGTTTATTTGCCATGTCTACCATATTTGGCTCTACAACAACTGCTTCATCCTCAAATAACAACGCTAAAGCCTTAGCAAAATATAGAAAAAGACTAGATTTAAAAAATAAAAACAATAACCAGAATAACACTCAGAATTTCAACAGCAGCATCAATAATAATAATCTAATTAACAATCAAAATTCAAATAACAATACAAATAATTTACAGCCCATAATCACAAATAACCTAAATCCTCATGAAAATTCAACTCATAATAAACCTACCAATCTTAATTCAAATCCCAACAACACCTCGAATATTACTAAAAATAACCATATAATAACTCCCATAACACCAACAAAATCTCCTATTGTTTCCTCAAACTCAACTTGGGACCTTGAAAAAACTTTGCAAAATTTTAATAAAAATGGCTCATTACCTCCAATATTATCTCCAACCTTACCCCCTTGGACTAAAAATATATTAGATATACCTGACGACGATATCAGTGGCAGAAATAACAATAAATCATCCTTGTCCAACAATTTCAACAGAAATTTCAATCATAATAACAACAATGAAAAGAGAAAACTACGAAAAATAAGTTCAAAATTGAAATTATCTATAAACCCAAATCAAAATGACATATCGGATTCTGATGACGACGATTTACCTAAAATTTTATCTCCAACTATTCCTTCTATATTTAATTCTCCGAATAATAATAACGCAAATAACTTTACTCTCAATAATAATAACAATTCAAATAATATTATTATTCATCCTCTACCTAAAAAGATAATAAAAGTTTCCAATCTGGAAAAAAATCTAATAAATTTTAACAACATTCCAAATACTAAAATAAATAAAAACAGATACGTCTTAAATATTCATAATAAATCCTTAAAAGTAATACTATATATATCCCCTTCAAAATTATCAACAATAAAAAATAAAAACTCTACTAAATCGAACAACAATACAGACCAAGAGTCAAAAAAATCCTTACCTTCAACGAAAAAAACATCTTCTTTTACAAACTTAAAACAACCAATTTCAAAACCACTTCAACCTCAATCTCAACCTCAGTCTCAATTCCAATCTCAATTGCAAAAACGTAAACTTTCAATTTCACAATCTAATCTCAATAATGTATCAAACAATAATTCTTTTGATACTAATAATAATGATAACAAAAATATTGGAATTAAATCCGGTTTATTATCCCCAATTCATATAAATTCAGTGAGAGAAAATAATAACAATGGCAAAAGCAATGCTATTAATAATACTCTTAACAATAGTCTCAATATTAAAGACAAAGAAAAATCTACTGATAAATTTATTGATAAGCTTATAGAAAAATCTAAAGACATGAAACAAAAAGAAAGACTTAGACCAAAAATAATTGAAAAGGAAAATTTAATTTTAAAAGAAAATACAAAGGATAGACAAAGAGAAAAAATAAAAGATAAACCAAAGGAAAAATTTAAAGAAAGACCTAAAGATCAACCCAAGGATATATCCAAAGAAAGATATAAAGAAAACCTCAAAGAAAGGGATTTTTCTTATTCGAATCCAAACTTGACTCCAAACATAAATAATAATCTAAGAAACATTACTGCTGTTAGTTCTCCAACTAACTCGATCTCGTCAGTTTCAAGAGGAGAAAGGAATTTTGAAAATAAAGATTCAACTCGTAGTATTTTATTAAATAAAAAAAAATATTGGTTTGAAAAGGCAAAACAAAAAAAAGCAGAAGTTGATAGAATTAAAACCGCATTGCCTCCAAACAACAAAAACTTTCTATTATTTATATCATCCAGCTTAGATGTTATATTGACTTATATAATAGCTTATAATTATGATGAAAGAGCTCTAAATTTTGAAAAAAGATTACCAAGCGAAAAAAACTGGAAATCATTACCACTTCTTATTGATGGAATTATTCATTTTATTAAATCAAAAGGAGACATTATTCACTCTGGAATTTTAGGCCTTTGTTACCAAATTAAATCTGCGATACTTGAGCATATGAGATGTTTAATTTCACAAAGAACAACTAGATTGGTTAAAAGACAAGAAGAATTGAGAAATATTAAACAAAGAAGAAGTGAGGAAAAAGAAGAACTTGAAGAGATCAATGATAAGTTTATAAGCTTAATGCCGATTTTGTTATCATACTCAAACAGTTCTAAAAAATATTTGTTATTGGGTGAAGAGTTTTTAAATTTCAATCTTCTCGAAAGAAAATTTCCTCAAACATTTCATAGAAACTCAAATTTTCAATCTCAATATCATAAACATATTCAAGTTTTAAAATTTAATGGTAAAAATACTATTAGCATGATTGATTTTTTTGACAATAAAAATAATGATGGCAATCAAAATCCTCCTGATGATTATTTTTATTTACCATTTAATAATTATTTGAGTTTACAACAAGTTTGTGCTTATTCTTATTCCATAATTAATGAATGGGTTAAATTAGAGAGCATAAAAAATTTTAATTGGTCTTTTGATAATAAAAGAAATAGTTCATAATAAAAGGTTTTTGGTTTTGTTTATAAGATTTTATTCTTTTTATTTTTTGTTTTTATTTGTTGATTTATTTCTATCTTTATTTTTTTGAAAAGCCTGTTGCTAAAGGTTTATTATCTTATTCTCATTTTCATTTTCATTATTTTTTTTGTTTGATTATACATACAGTGATGATGGTTTCGATATTCATGTTTAGTTTTATTTTCTATGATTTCTCATTTGATAATTTTGATAGTTTGATACATATTTAATTGATTCTTTTGTATTCTGTGCAAATCATGTATTGTTAGTTTGAAAGTTTCTGTTTTGTTTTAGCTTTTTTTGGCTTTTTTTGGCTTTTAATAATTGATTAGAAAATTTTGATAGCTCTTGATATTTTTTTTTTAAACATTCTATTAATACTACTAAGTAATAAGATTTAAAAGTGGTTTTTGTACTATAGTAATGAAATATATATAAGTATGTATTTATTGAATAATAATAATAATAAAAGGCCAAGAAAAACGAATATATGATGAATGAGACAAGATTAAAGTTGAATTTAAAAAATATAAGGATATATATTTAATATAATTAAAATTAAAGAAATAAGGTAAAGATAAAAAGCATTAAAACAAAAAAAAAAGATCAAATTAGATCAAATTAGATCAAATTAGATCAAATTAGATCAGATCAGAAAAAATAAGGCAAGAAAAAATTAAATAAAATAAAACATTAGAAGCGTAACAATATATATAAGGATGTAAATAAAAAACATTACACAATCGATAAAAAGAAAGGAGTAACAAAAAACCAAAATAAAAAAAAGGATATGATCAATAATATAATGGAAGAAGAAAGATAATGAAAATTTAACGTATAATCAAGAAAAATATAAAAACGAGAAAAAAACAAAAAATATAAAGATTATAAAATTTATAAAAATGTTTGAACACTATAAAGATATAACAAAAAAAATAACATCATTAATAAAAATTTTTCATATCCATTGATATTTCATTATACCAATATTCATTTGGGTTCTGATTTTGGTTTTGGTTGTGGTTCTGGTTTTGAATTGGGTTTATATTTTGATTTGGCATTAAATTTGAATTCGAATATGAGTTTGAGGCTGAATTTTGGTTAAGTTGGTTCAAGTTTAAATTTAAATTTTGATTGTTTGAAAATTTAGATTGGTTCGAGTCATTAAAAGCATCAAATGCAAAAGCAGATAATAAATCCTCATTTTGAGGATTGATGTTAATAGAGTCAAGACCATTATTGCTGAGCATGTTATTGTTATTAACATTGCTATTGTTACTGTTATTATTGATATTATGATTGTTGTTATTATTATTGTTATTACTATTCAAATCTAAATTTGGGATTGGCAAATCCTTTAGTTCTTTAATTTTGGCCACAATATCTAATTCTCTTTCTTTTTGACTTTTCATAACTTGATGTAAATGGTTGATGTAATCTACGGTTTTATTTAGGATTATTGCTTTATTTGGTTTAATTTCTTTACCATTATCATCGTAGGCTAATAGAGACTTTGGTACTAAAGTACTTAATTCTTTGATTCTGAATTTGATGTTATCTCTTCTTTTTCTTTCAACGGCATTATGAAATTCCCTTCTTCTTCTTAATTTTTCCTCTTTAGTTAGGGGTTGTTTTTGTTGTAAAGAGGAAGATCTCATTGAAAGTGAGTTAGTAGCAGGGGACCTCAAAGTTGGAGATTTTAGGGCGTCAAAAGAGGAAGGATCAGGATATGGAGAATGGACATCTAAGGAGCCACCGTAAGAAGAGGGAGATAGGATGTTGTTTGTGATTGAGTTGTTGTTATTGTTATTGTTGTTATTAAAATAAGATAGTTTGTTTTGAGGATTAGCATTGAAGTTTATGTTGATGTTTTTAGAGTCGTGGGGAGGCGATAAGTAATTGAAGTACATGTCGGATAGGTTATTTGGGTTGTTCATGATAGGTTGAGGGCTTTGATAGCTATTGAAGTTTTGATTATTGTTATTGTTATTGTTATTATTATTATTATTATTGTTGTTGTTTTGATTGTTGAAATTAAATTGAATAGGAATTGAGGGAGAATTATTTGAATTTAAGTTGTTAAAATGGCTATTAATGTTATTGCCATTATTGTTATTATTGGCGTTGTTATTATTATTATCATTTGAGTTGATTGTAGTTAAACCAAAATTATCAAAATCATCCAACTGGTTCAAATTTTGAAAATTATTTTGGAAATTGTTGTTTTGATTAAAATTATTGTTGATGTGGTTTGGGTTAAAAGATTGAGGGTTAATTTGAGGAGAATTCAACGAGTAGTTTATAGGCAAGTCCAGCAAGTTATTGGAAATGGGATTGAACTGGGGAGATAAGAGGTTGTTGAAGTTGTTGTAATTGTTTGGGTTGTTGGGATTCATGTTGTTGCTTGGAGAGGTTTTGGTGTTGGTGTTGGTGTTGGTGTTGGTGTTGGTGTTGGTGGTGTTGGTGTTGGGAATATTGGCGTTCCTGTTGCTGCTGTTGCTGCGTTGAAGATGATGGGGAATCTGGTTCAAGCCAGCAAAGTCAAAGGGCGACTGTATAGGAGAAAGATGGTTG
Source organism: Ascoidea tarda (nom. inval.) (assembly GCA_030560485.1). Lineage (NCBI taxonomy): Eukaryota > Fungi > Ascomycota > Saccharomycetes > Ascoideales > Ascoideaceae > Ascoidea > Ascoidea tarda (nom. inval.). The sequence continues at coordinate 27,781 of JAKTTS010000104.1, read as the reverse complement.
TTGTTCATGGAAAACAGCAAAACAAATATGCAAAAGAAAACGTAGACAGTAATGCCAAAGACTGGATATGGTTAAACAAACTCTCTCTGTTTCTCGCTGGGGGATTGCACTGTTTTATCTGATTGCACAGTTCTAAATATACTCTTTTGATTATGCTCTTCTGATTATATTCCCACATCCAAAAACGGAAAACCGCCTCTTCCTCCGCATCACGTGATATAAACACGTGGTTAGCACCCGCCACATACACGTGTGGGTGACAGCGCAAGATATCTATAATGCGCGCAAGATAATTGCTTTGCGCGCGGCGCGTCCGTGCACAGCTCACTTGCAGATTTTCTGCAGTAAATATGCAGCTTTACGCGTTAACGGAAAATGTCCGTCAGCGCGACGGACTTGGTGCGAAAAAGAGTCCGTGCGGAGAGTGGAGGGGAGTGTGTAATAGCGGTATAAAAGCGGTATAAAAGCGCGACACAAGCGTAAAACAGCGCTGGGCTAATTAAATTGCTAATTATATCTTTGAGCATCTCTTTTATCTCTTCTATCATCTCTGTCGTCTCTGTCTTCATTACAATCTCAATGTCCTGTATTTCGAGTACTGCTTGCATCTTTTGCAAAATCATTAAGGGAGAAATTCCTTCCTTCAAGTTAATTGAAACCAAATATGCCTATTCTTTTCTCGACATCGAGCCTTGCTCTAAGGGCCATGCTTTAGTTATCCCCAAGTACCATGGTGCTAAATTACACAATTTACCTGATGAATATCTCCATGATGTTCTCCCCATCTTGAAGAAACTTGCAATTGCTTTAGAATATAACATTGACTCTCCTGAGGGCAAGTCCTACAACATTTTACAAAACAATGGTAGATTGGGTCATCAAGTCGTTGACCATGTTCATTTCCATTTAATTCCAAAGAATACTGAAAAGGATGGTTTAATAGTCGGTTGGCCTGCTGAAAAGGCTAATTTTAATGATTTGTCTTTGTTACATAAGAAATTATTGAAAAAATTAGAAGATTAGAATATCTGGAAATGTGAATTTTATAACAAAATAAAATCAAAAAATTAGATAATTAAATTTGACAATTAAATTTGATAACTAAATTATCAGTTTTTTCTTTGAATAAATAATCAAGTATATAAACATATATGAATATATAAATATATAAATATAATGAATTAAATTGAATTATGATGAAATGAAATGAACTGAACTAAAACGAAGTGACCTAAAAGATTAAACAGTAAAACAATAAAACAGTAATTTAACTAAAATTAAAACAATAGAATGCAACATTAAAACTTAAACTTAACAATAGAACTTAACAATAAAACAATAAACAGTATTAAGCAAACAAAAAAAGCAAACAAAAAGCAAAAAATAAAAAGCAAAAAATAAAAAGAAGCAAAAACGAAAAAAAACAAATAGATAGACAGACAATCAACTAATTAATTAAACGATTCTATTCCAAAACAAAAAAAAAATGAATATAAATATTATCTAGAAATGCAATTTTCTTTTAGTTTATTTGCAAACTTGAAATGGATGTATAAATCTCTCTCTCAAGGGTGTGATATTTCCATTTATAAATGATGAGTTACTCCCATTATTAATATCATTATTGGTATTATCAATTTTATTAATATTATCAACTAAATTATTATGAGTGCCACCAACACTACTAACATCTTTGGGAGTAATATTGTTATTCAATTTAGAGAAAGATCTCTTGACTTTTAATGACTTCTCTTTAAATTGAAATATTGGACTTAAAAATATTGATGTGACAGATTTATTACTATTATTTGTACTGCCATTATCGTTATATTCCTTTGATAATGGTGACTTGCTCTTTAATGGTGATTTGAAATGCTTTAAAATTGGTGCCTCGAACTCTTTCAACTGCTTAATATCATATTTATTATAGCAATCATTTTTGAATTGGTTGCTATACCCACTCTTGATACTATTGTTATTGCTACTAATTATAGTACTATTATGTGAATTTTCCTTAGTCAATGGTGATACTGTTAAATTGTTATTGTTATTGTTATTGTTATTGTTATTGTTATTGTTGTGGTTGTGGTTGTTAGTATAGGTGTAATTATCTTTACAACTTTCTTTATTATAGTAATATTTTGGTGAAACATCTTCATTATATGATACTTGAGAATAACTGGAATCGTTTGAACAGTTTGATGTAGATCTTTCAATTATCATTGAATTTATAGAACTACCAGTTGAGCCATATTTAATTGGGCTCTTTATGGATAAATTTACAGATTTATTGGATTTATTTGATATAGCTGGAGACAATGAGGAGCTAATTAGGTTGCGTTTTTGAATGATTTGTGAAGGTAATGGTGGTGGTAATAGGTTAAAATTTCTCAATGAACCCATTGACGCTGAGTATCGAACAGATTTATTATTGTTGATGGATGTGGTACTGTTACTGCTGGGAGTGATAGTTATATGGTTATTTGTATGGTTATTTGTATGGTTATTTGTATGGTTATTTGTATGGTTATTATTCAAGTCTTCATACGATTTAGAATTTGTATTTTTCAATTTTCTTTTTATGAATTCTTCATTTTTAATCTTTAAATGATTTTTAATTGGCGATAGAAATGGAGCTAATACATTGTATAGATCTTGGATGCTTATGACTAAATTCCAATTTAAATAGGTTAAGATTTCGATTTCGATTATGTTGATTTCCTTTATGGTCAAGAAGCCTTCAGTGTATTTGCACCAATGCTTATTGAGTGGTGAGGAATCATTTAGAAACTTTGCAGCTAAAATGAGACAGCCGATGAATAAGCGATGAGGAGTTGTATTATTTCCATAGACTTCACTGTAAGGTAGTATATTTCTTAGTCTTATGAGGTAGACTAAAGAGGACATTAGGGTTGGCACTTGGACATTTGAATGTTTGACTAATTTTTGAATAAAGTACTTGAGAGAGATCTTTAGGGAGGATTTGAAGGGCAATTTGTCCAAGTTATCAGTTGGAGATGGTGGAGGAGATGGATATATGTTGTTATTAGCATAGGGATTGGAGTTGTTGTTGTTGTTGATTTTGTTATTGGTTTTGGTGGTACTATTGTTATTGATTTTATTGAGGTAGTTGAGGTTGTATTGGGGTTGAATTGGGCTTTGTCTTATAGGTATTATTGATAGGGCAGTTGTTGCGAGGTAATCTATCATTTCAGAAGAGACATGTCTCCTTAGGAAGTAGTTAAGAGCAGTTCTATCAGACATGATGAGGGAAAGAAGAAGGAGGAAAAACAGTAAGAATATGAGATAGTGAATAATGAATAATGAATATGATATGATATGATATGATAAGATATGATAAGAATAAAATCAGAATAAATATATTTTGGATAAAATTGAATGAAAAGTATAAAAAAAAAAGAAAAAAAAAAGAGGATGAAGGAGGATGAAAAAGGAAAGAATTGAAAATAAATAAGAAAAGTAAGGATATTAAGGAAATTAAAGTGATTTGATGAATAAGAAACGTATTTATAATAAAGGAATAAATGAACAGGTCAAAGAGGTAAACAAATAAGGAAAGCAGACGTACAGTAATAATAGCAGTTAATTAATTGTATAAAAGCAATATGATTAAGAACTAAATTAAAGCAGTATCAAGTTGGAGATATTTGTTTGTGAAATGTTAATCTAATGTCAACGTTATGAGAAACAGAATTTAAATTTGAACTAAATTAAAATAATCAAAAAATGATCAAAGGAAAATTTAAAAGAAAATTTAAAAGAAAATTTAAAAGAAAATTTAAAAGAAAATTTAAAAGAAATTTTAGAAGAAATTTTAAATATAATTTGAAAAACGTTTGTGATAAAATACTAGTAGTATTGTGATAACAGGATTTCTGTTTGTTTTTTTTCTGTTTTAATATAATACCAGAATATAATATTGAGATGTTGAAGGTTGAGCAAAAAAAGATCTACCATTAAGAAAAATGCTAAGTTCAATAAAATGATTTGATTTAGTAATTAGGTAATTAGGAAATGAGGAAGGTTCCTAGTAACCTGATCTCAGTGCTGGTTCAGCTGGAGACAAGCAGTGGAGCAAGAGGTAAGAGAGTGCTATGATGGGAATGATTATCAGTCAATCTATGACCAAACGTGTAAAAGGTTGGGTTAGAAAAGTGCTGGAGTTTTCACAGCAGTGGAGCAGTTTTGATGGCAGCAGAGGTAGCAGGACGATAGCAGCCCAGATTAGGACAGGAAGAAGAGAAAAGCAGAACAAAGCCAGTTGGATGATGACTGGTGAGACGACTGGAATCAGGCAGCCTTATATAACCAGCAGAATGAAGAAGCCCCAACCCAGAGCAGGAGCAGGAGCAGCAATTGCTCTAGCTGCGTAGGTGTTTATATCAGGACTTTATTAATAGACAGCAGCCAGACCTGACTCTTGACTGACAATGCTGTGCTAGAGCTTAGCCAGAGACATCGCTATCAGCTTTCAGTGGATTGGACTCGCATTTAGGTTCAGACCAACCATCACAGAACACTTGAAGGGTTGGGCGTGCTTCCTCTGCTGCCTCTGCTGCTGCTGCTGCTGCTGCTGCCTCTGGCGTGTGTTGTCTGTGCCCCCTTTACCACTCCTGTCTGTGCTGCTGCTGCTGCTCCTTCTTCTCAGGCTCCTGTCCTCGCAATGTTAGCAAACCTGCTGTAACGTTTCTGCAAATTGCCTGTAAATTAGCTGTAAATTCCAAAATCCTAATCTTAACTAGTCCTGATCAGTCCAGCTGTTTATAGTTCCATAGTCCTGTGGTGACTTGGTTTGAGGAAATTGCAGGCACAACTTTTCACTTTTAGGTCAGTTTTAAGGACTGGAGCATTACGTTTCGAGTAATTCACGATCAAACACCAGCTCTTGAACGCAACCAGGTGTTAGAGTTTGTCTTATATGCTATGTTCAAATCTAAATGCTCCAGCTGCTTGTGTTTTTTCATGTTACTTTACTTTATTTTATTTTATTTTATTTTATTTTATTTTATTCTGCTCGTTTTCCTGGATTTCGCTAGCAATGACATGTTTAAATGAGGGAAATTAATCGATTCTCTTTTCTTTTCCTGTTTTTCTTTCTTTTGTTTGGTTATATCCGAAGTCATCTTCGTGTAACTACGCTATATACCACTGTTACTTGGTTAACTAACTGCACTGTTTGCACCATCAGCACTACCACCTTGTCCTGGTTCTACGCATTGATCCTCTTTCCCATTGCTTATGGAGCATTGGTACATTCCCAATCGCTGGGCTCATAAGCATTTGGCTGGTCAATTTCCCTAACTTCCTCTGGACTTAATTCAAAGCCGAATACATCCAAATTGCTCTCCAACCTTTCAATCTTGGATGTCTTTGGAAGTGGGATATTTCCATGTTGTAAACTCCATCTAATCAACACCTGGGTCGTGGAAACATTGTGCTTTCTTGCAATTTTCACCAACGTCTTGTCCTTAAATCTACCCCCATGGTTCAACGGAGCATATGCTTCAACTAATATATCTTGACTTCTACAAAAATCTGCCAACTCTTGTCTCATAATCCAGGGAGAAATCTCAATCTGGTTAACAGCTGGCTTGTATTTTAGCTTATCCCATCCCAACAACTCTTCAATGTGTCTGGCTCCATAATTACTGATTCCAATACTCTTCACGATTCCTTCATCCACTGCTTCTTGCATTGCTCTCCAGGTCTCTAAACGCTCTTTAGGACCACATAATGGCGAGTGGATCAACAACAAATCGATATATCCCAACCTCTCTACTCGTTTATAGCACTTCTTAATCGCTCTCTTCGCATTGTGATACCCACACTCATCGTTCCACAATTTGGTAGTATAAAACACCTCTTTTCTCTTGTTTGCGGATGGGTTCTCATCAATCCACTTGAGGATTCCCTCGCTGACCTCCTTCTCATTATCATACAACACCGCTGAGTCAAAATGCCTATATCCAACCTTCAATGCGTTGTAAACAACTTCGCTGGCAATACTATTGGGAATTGCCCAGGTTCCTAATCCAACGGTTGGAATATAGTGTCCTGATGAAAGTTTGGCTAATTTTTGAACTTGAAATGACATTTTTATAATCACTACCAATCTCAATTCCTGCTAGATTCAATTAAATTAGTTAGTTAGTTAGTTAGTTAGTTAGTTAATTATTTGATTATTTAATTATTTAGTTATTTATTTATCTCTTGTCTACACTAAACTACAACTACAAAGCAATCTCAAATTAGGGAGCGAATCTTACATAACACTCCCTTTTCCCTTATCAAATGAAAAAATCGCATTTAATTCGCTCTTTTCTTTCCCACCAAAGATTCGAACCCGGTTCGAGTCAATTCCTACATTTTTGTTTCTTCATCTGACCAAATTCTTTCAAAATAAAACGTCTTTCAACAAATCAAAAAAACATAAAATTAACAAAGAAAATAACTTTCTTATAAATAAACCATTGTCTTTTGTTCCTTCTTGCCTGGCTACTCTCTGAAACATCAACCACTCACTATTTTCATAGTCAACTGCAATTGACCATAATAATAGTACAGAACATCAGAGCACTAACATTAAATCCACACAATGTTTCAAACAATCTGTTTTTTCAATTGTCCTTTCAAATGGTATCCAAAAACACGGGTTGATTTTTTTTGTGTTGCTTTATTCAAATTAGGACATTAATTTCAATTAATTCTAATTTTATAAAACCAAATCTCGTTTTCCCTTAGTATGGTCTTTTTCTAAAAAAATCAATCACCTTATTAGTCCAAATTTTGTATTAGTTTTCTTCGAATTTTCTTTGAATTTTCAAAAATCCCTTTATAGAGACCAAAAGACTCATATTCTGTATTAATAATAAGACTTTTCGTTTTATCTCAAAACTTTGTTTCTATGAACATTCAATCTGAATCTAATCGGACGATTGTATTTGCAATAATCATTGAACTTTACTTATTTTACTCTCATTTCTTTCAATTCATTTCTTTCAAATGAAATTCGAAGATTCCATGGAAGATGGGAAAAAGAAAAATAAAAAAATAGAAAACAAAATTGAAATTCTACTCCATCGCGAGCAGCCATAAGATAGAAAATCCTGAGATGAAAAGATTAAAAAAGTAAAAAAATGAAATTCAATTGATACTTAATGTATGTTTAAATTTATTCTTATTCACTTCGAAATTCGAATTCACTTTCTTTTAGTGAAGGGGCCAAAAAATGAAGTCTAAAAAAAAAATAAAAAACGAGAAAAAAAATATCAATCTGAACCAACTTTGTGGGTTCATGCAATCGTACGCTTTTGTGATTTTATCTACCGTGGTATGCATGCGAAAGCTTATTTGTGTTGAGTGTAGGATTAATGTATCAATAGGATTATTATTTTACTGTGTTATAATTGTACAGTATCCTTGACATTTCTAAAAAAACTCATAGATTATCTATATATACTCTATATAAATGGTGAATAAAAAAAATAAATAAAGCGTTTAATCGGTCGTTAGTTTAATTCATGCAAAAGATGTTATTTGTTGATAGCTCCATATTTCTTTTTATCGTCTCAAGAAGTTCTTCATTGCTTGGGTATTTTGAAATTGTTATTGCTTGGTTATTTTTATTGAGTTCCAATTTGCTATTAATGTTTGTGGCTTTGTTTTTCTTTAAAGCTTTCATGTTATAATCAATAATAAAATCGTCTATTACTAGTGTATCTTCCATTCTACTGACTTGAATTGGAAATTTAGTAAATGTTTTATTTTTAAGAAGATTGTTCAAAGAGTCAACATTTTCATTATTCTTTGTTGTTTTATTGTCATCATTGACATTGTCATTATTTTCATTATTGTTATTGTTGTTATTATTATCTATAATATTGATGTCAATATTTTTTTTAAGTTTTAAGGATGAAGAACTTTTCTGTTTTGAGGAATATATAAAGGTTGCTCTTTTGAGACTTTTTTTAAATTTTGATGGCAATGGTTTTTCCTTACTGCTATTGCTAGTTTTATTTGTATCACTGTTAACAATTGTGTTGTTAGAAAATATAGAACAGTTGCTATTTGATTCATTAGAAGTGTATGATTGAGTTGATGGGATAGATTTACTGGATGAAATAGATCTACTGGATGAGATGGATGTTGTAGATTTGGTTTGCTTAATTGATTTTCTTTTTAAAGAAAAGGAATCCTTTAAAGAATTGGATAATGATGTTGATAAAGAATTCGAATGAGAGTGTTTCCTATGATTGTTATTATTATTTGAATTGATGTTCTTTTGAGAATGATTGGCTATTGAAGAATATATTGAAGAATAACTACTAGGGCTTTCTGTAGATGGAAAAGAAGAAAAGATTTTAAAATCGCTATTGATTATGTTATAAGAGTCATCCAATTGAGAAGCAGGGGAATAGAAGTTTAGAATATCATATAACTCGGATTCAATTGAACTTGTATCAGTATTATCGTTATCGTTATCGTTATCATTATCATCATCATCATTACTACTCTTACTGTCCTTACCGTTCTTATTATTGGCCTTTGTAGTATTTTCATTAATGAAGTTAAAACTGTCATCAATCAAGTAAGAAAACTCTTTTACATTTCCAGAAAAGCTATCCTTTGAAGAATTTATAAAAGAAGAAAAATCCAACTTTAAATTTGGCTTTAGTTGATTCATTTTGACTAATCAGTATAATGAATTGTGATGAGAATTTAGTTCAGTTTAGTTTAGTTTTTAAAATTATGTGGTTTTTAATATGAGTTATGAAGTTTTTCTAAGATAGTAATATTAACCATGGGATAAAAGATGGGTTTATATAAAAAAATGTATGTATTTAAATATAATCAATTCAAGATACAATTCTAAACGGAATACAAAGGATTAATAAGACTATAAACAAGATAAAAGAGAAATTAAACCCAACCAAAAATAAGATTTGCAACAAGTATTTAAGTAATGCACTTCCAAATTAATTTTTCCAGTTTATCCCCAAATTAAATTAAGAAGTTACTATTTAGGTCAAGATTCAAGGGTTTTATTTGGTTGTTTAAATTTTAATGATGGTTGTAATATTTTCTTTTTAAAATAAATATTAAAAGCAAAATCTGGAACTCAAACCCCAATTCTAACCCCAATTCAAACCCCAATTCAAACTGAAAGATTTTACATTTTTTACATATTTTATTAACTGTATTGTGCTATCAGTGTACAATATTTTGCCATATTGTGTTTGAGGAGTTTTAGTGTTTTAGAAAAAAGCAGCCAAACGTTAAATACAGATAAATTGGAGTTAATATGGATATAGATGAACAGATTTTAAATGAATAGTGAATACTTAAAAAATGAATACAATATATATATAATATAAGGATAAAAGGTTACATTGTTATAACGTTCATGGAAAAATATAAAGACACATGAGATAGTGACAAACAGAGTTGACTTGGCTGTCAAAGCCAATACAAATCGGGGGAAAAAAAGAGGAAAAAAGAAGATAACAAAAAGATACTATCCAAACAAAAAAAAGTAATATAATAAAAAGAAAAGTGAGTGCAGATTAGAATTGAATGCAAAAAAGAAATGGATGAATATATAAAACAAATTGTGCTTCTCAAACTAAAAAAGCAAAAATTAAATTTAAAGTTTGGAGCTGCAGTCAGAGACCAGCTGTAGGGATGGCACCTTGCACTTACTGAAAAGAGAAAGCGCAGCACGTGAGAAAGTGAGAAAGAAAAAAGGAAACCAGAAAAAAAAAAAGAGGAGGGTAAGAAGCCTGGAATGGATAGACACAAAAGGAGCATTGAGGATGCTGTGTGTTCTCTTCGACCCCAACATATTTTCCACTTCCCGCCACTGAACCTAGGACTAATGCGGTACTGCCGCGTGCCGGCAGTGTCGCGGTATTGGCTCTTGCACGCGGGAAGGAGAACAACGGATCCTTTAATAATCCAGCTGTTTGCAGCGAGGCTGTGGCCTTTCTGAACCAAACAGCTGGTTCGCTTTGGGAGCACATCACGCGTCTTTTGTGGCGGGCCTCGCGCAGTTCATGTCGGCAGCAAAGTGGCCGAAGCCGGCGGCGGCCCCGGGCCAGCTCCGGCGGCAGAAGTAGCAGAAGCAGCAGAAGCAGCGGCCGAAGCAGCAGCGACCCTGCCAACAGCCCCTGCGACGCCTGCTGACTGCCGACCTTTCTCTCCCTTCTTTCTTCTTCTCCTTCCTCTCTGCTTCCTCTCTTTTCTTCGCTTCCTCCCGTTGCTTCAAGCCTGCATACTTAAACTCACCAGATACCTTCCTCCTTCTTAACCTCAGTCACAACCATCACAACCATCACCACCTTCAACAGACGCCATGAAACTATCGATATCTGCTCCCATTTCCAATCTCTCCAGCAATCAGGTCCTCAACAAAAGTGTCGTTGACAACTCTTCCATCTCCTCGCTTGCCTCTGCCTCCTCACCTGTTCTTGTCCTAGTCAACTATAACTTCACTGCTCAAAATCCAAAGGAATTGTCTGTCAAATCTGGCGAAATCCTCAAGTTAATCTCTGATATTGATAATGATTGGTGTTTGGTCAAAACAATTGGAAGATTAGGTGGTCCTGGTTTGATTCCAAAATCCTATGTTAAATCAATCTCCATTCAATCCTTAGATCTCACCAACCCTAATCCTACTAATAATAATACCATCATCACCCAAAGTAACAACTACAATTACAATTACTCAAAGAAAAAGAAATCCACTTCATCAAATAGTATAGAAAGCGATGTATCCTCAACCCTATCAACCTCTGATAGTATTCTCAGTTTAAATCAAACCAATAGGACTTCAAATTCAACCACATCCTCAATCAATAATCCCACTAATTCTACAAATTCTACAACTCCTGTTAATAACAACAATAAAAACAATATTATTCATCGTTTTTACCCAATCAAAATCACCATTTTAAATCTATTAGTCCAAAAGAATAGCTTTTTTTACATAATTAGCATCCTGCTAAATAATAACTCAAAAAGATTCATATCTCGTAGTTACAATGATTTCCATGACTTACACCTTCAGTTCATCCATTCTTTAAACAATATCTCTGATTTAAATAATTTCCAGTTACCACAATTTCCCCAACTACCTCAACCCCTTCAATCTCCTTCTTACCCCCCTTTTAATACTTCTATTTCTTCTTCAAACCCAAAGGCCCTATTTGATCTAATCCAGCCCTTGAATTCCTATTTAAACAAAATCTTTTCTCAAGATAAATTAGCTAAATCAATCAACAAAATCCTTTTCGACTGGTTATCTCCACTATCAAATGATCTAGAAATCGATACTAATCATCCTTTATATTTTGATTCAAATTCTTATTTATCTTTATCAAAAATCATTGACATGATCGCACCTTCTTCATCTATTTTTAATCCTAACAATAACATTCCAAATTTTCAAAAACCTTTACCTTCTTTACCTCCATCTCAATCTCAATCTCAACCTCAGTCTCAATTTCAATCTCAATTTCAGTCTCAGTCTCAATCTCCATCCCAGTCCCAATCCCAGTCTCCATCTCCATCTCACTCTCCATCACAGTTTTACAATCACCATAATAGCAATATTACTACCATTAAAAGTGCAACTCTATACTCCCAAGCCCAAAAATCTCTCTCTTCTCCGATGTTATCCCATTTTAACCTACCCAAATCAATCAATATCCCTTCAAATCACCCACACTATAATCAAAATCAATCAAATCAAAACCAAAACCAAAACCAAAATAACTATAACAATTACAACACTCATAATAACCTTACCCCAACTTTACAACATTTTTCTAACCATTCTAACAATGGCTCACTTAATCCGTCTCCAACAGAAAAAAAATTTCACCACCTGTTAAAAAAAATCTTTAGTCAACAAAAAAATCAAGTTCAAATTCAAATTCAACAAAACTCTCTTGAATCTCTCCCTCTTCCAAATACCATTCCTCAAGTTCCATCCCAACCTCGCTCTCACTCTTACTCGAATTCTCACTCAAATTACCAACCTGATTTTCAACTGCCTGCAAACGATCTTCAACACAATTTAAGAATTCCCAGACTTCGAAAGGATTTTTCTCGTTCATCTCCAAACATCCTCAACTTGACCATCTCCTCTTCAAAGGCAAACCATACCAACAACGAAAATAATCTTCTTCTACCAACCGGGTTTTCCCCAATCGCAGCATCCCCATTGTCTTCAACTTCTTTTAAACTAAGGCATAGCAGAAATAAATCGTTAAACTCAATTCTCTCAAATAATTCAAATAGATCAAGTAATTCAAATCAATCAATTTCTTACCCTCATCGTTTGTCTCATAGGACTTCCTCTTCTTCCTCTTCAACTTCAAAAACCGTCTCTATTCAAACTCCAACTCCTGTCTTAGATCAATTTTTAGATTCAATTCATATTCCAAATTCTACACCCGTTTCTGCTTCTGCTTCTGCTTCCACTTCCAATTTTAATTCAAATTTGAGTTCACACTCACATTCAAATTCTATTTCTACCTCAAATACTTCTCCTCCTCACCATCCCTCCCCCCTTCATAAAAAGGACTCAAACTCAATTAAAATCAAAGTATTTTATAACAATGATAATGATATCGTTGCTTTGAAAATTCCAAAGGACTCAACTTTAGATTCATTAACTGAACTTATTAAGAATAAAATCAATACTGACGAAGATATTTCTATATTATACAAAGACGTTACTGGTTATTATGCCCCTCTCCAATCTGATAAAGTTTTAATGGCTGCTATTTATAGTGATGATCAAAAAATTCTATTAAAAGTGGAATTTCCCTAATAACTTTTCTAATAATTTTCCTAATTTTTATTTTACTTTATTTTATTACCTATTTATTATAAATTTTTTTTTCAATTCAAACTATCTTTTTTTCTTACTTTTATTTTTCAATTTTTAATTTGTGATTTGTGATTTGTGATTTGTGATTTTATTTTTCAATTTTTTTACTTCTTTTCTTTTCTCTTATTATATGTTTTGTGATTATTTATGTTCTTATTCTTATTTATGTTCTTATTCTTATTCTTATTCTTATTCTTATTTTTATTCTTATTCTTATTTATGTTCTTATTCTTATTCTTATTCTTATTCTTATTCTTATTCTTATTCTTATTCTTATTCTTATTCTTATTCTTATTCTTATTACTTTATTATTATTTATTATTATTTATTATTATTTATTATTTACTATTATTCATTATTTATTATTATTAGTACTATATTTCTTTGTCTTTTTATCTGGTGGTGATTTAAACTTTGAGCTGTACTTATTTTCTTGGAACCAACTATATCATTTTCTTTTCTTTTGATGTTTAATCAGAGCTATCTTTTACGTTCTAGTCAAAGCTATCTTTCACTTTCTAGTCTGTTGTTTTAGAAAATTTATCCACTACATTGAATTTTGTGTATAGAATATTGTTCTTTTATATTTGAATATATACTTCTACTTTTTGAATCTCAGTTCCCAGATGAAACTGCGACGTAGTAACTGGCTTGTAATTGCTATTCTTTTTATATCTTTATGCTTTTTCGAATAACTCATGGAATAGCATACTCTCACTATCTCAGTGAAAGGTTAAGCTTCTCCCGTCTTGTTCAGCTTCTCCGATTTGTTCATCTCACAGTGTTAGTGTTATTATTTACCACCATAACCTTGTTCTCATAGCTCTCACAAAGATGTCTTCTATAAGAAGGATTGATGTATGGAGCAACGACTCCTTGGAGTACTTTTTATCTGTTGGTTTTAGTTGCGACGAGATCTCTCTCTTCCAGTCCAACTATTACAATGAGGTAAGCCTTATCCATCTCTTTTTTTTTATTAGCAACCCTTTGTTGCTGGTTGCATTGATGACTAACTTTTTGTTTTGCAGAATGTTTTTGAGGAATTGGAAAGAGTTAATAGGAAAAAGATTCCCTCTATATCGTGCTTTGATGGGTCTAGCCAGTTCGGCACAGTTGGAACAGGGCATAATAATGGAACAGTCAAAGTGTTCAGTATGACTTCTAATTATGAAGATACATCGTTTAATCAGAATATTCCTAGGACGTGTAATTCGGTTTCATTTAATACAAATAATAACATCGCTATAGCTTTAGACAAAACGCGAAGTAATCCCAGTTTATTGGTATACGATATTAAGGATAATAAAAAAAGCGTTTATAATAATCTTATCAACGATGGGGTTTTATCAGTGAAATTTCTCAATACGATTCCTAATAGATTGCTAACTGGAACACACAACAAGTTATTTCAATATGACATAAGGACACCAAGTTACAGTAAGCCGACATTTGAGATTCGAACGAAATATACTAATGATATAACATTTGATCCATTGATTCCTTATCTTTTTAGCACATCATCGGAGGATGGACTTGCGATTTGGGATACAAGAAAGATTACAGGGTTGGTTGAATTGAATCCTAGTTTTAATTCGAATTTGAATTTAAATTCCCATTTGAATTCCAATAATAGTTATAGTCATAATCATAATTATAACGGCAATTCAACACAACTTGCTAATGGTGATGCAAATTCCAATATAAATGCAAATGGCAATTCAAACTCGACTAATGCAAATTTGAGTTTTTTCCACGAAAAAGTCCATGTTTCGAATACTTCATCGTCTACAATGGTTGATTCTAATTCTGCCAATCCAATTTTAAAGCTTGATTTTTCCAGCATGAATGTGGATAAACAACAGAATTTCTGCTTTAGATATTCGTCTACTAATAAGCTTGAAGTTTCGAGTTTGTATCATAAATTTGATTCTGGAAATCAGAATCAGAAAAAGAGTACGATACGCCGATATTTTCTTTCATTTGCATCAGGTGAAGATAAAGCGGGTAAATTGAAGATGGATAAGGGTTTTGATGGTGATAAGAGCAAGAAAAGCATGATTAATATTGAAAAGTTGTATGTTAATAAGGTGTATGATGTGAATGATAGGAATGAGTTGGGGAATTTTATATCGTTTGATTATGCTAGGAACGGGAATTATTACAATTCTACAAGTGTTGTTTGTTTAAAGAGATCTGGAAATGCAATTCGGTATTCGTTGATTGAGGGCCAAAATTTTTGCAAGTTTTCAGTTCGAAATGATATAATCACGTCGGGGCCATATGGATTGTTTGTTTCTAAGATTATTGAGAGAAATAATAATTATTACCAGAGTATAGTGATTGGAAACGAGAAACGGAAGAAAAAGAATCCAGGTGAAGTGATATTGAACCAATTAGGAAATTTGGGAGATTTGAGTGAGTTGGAGAAAATGAACAAGATGAAGAAGTTTGAGAGCTATAACATGATTGAAAATGAGCCAAATCGAGAGAATTTCAGTGTTGGATCCAATGATATGATGAACTCGCCATTATCACCAAGGGTTAAAGAAGAGACTATATTCCGGGAGGAATCATCTAGGAGTCATAGCAGTGTGTTGGAAAAGGATTCATCGGTTACGATCCGAGTGCTTGCCGAGGCTGGATACCAACTTGATTTTGAGATGAACCAGGATATTATCCGGAGTATTAATTATGGATCAGGGTCTGATCGAGTGTCGGAAGGAACGGTGAACGAATTGGAAGTTGTATGGAAATGGTTTCATTACTGTGAAAGAAACCGAGAGCTTTTCAGTTACAAAGGGTATGATTTAAGCTTTTTGGGAGTACGAGATATCTGGGAGGGAATCGATGATACGTACGGGTACAAGTACCAGCGGTTGTTGAAAAACAAGAGATTCAAAAAGACGTTTTTTTCGAACGTGAATCCAGAGAGCTATTTGGATGCTATCAAGGGGATATTGATCAAGATTGACAATTTGAACAAGAACATCTCGTCGATAGAGAACAAAAACAAGAAGTTGCAAAGAAAGTTGTGCTTGTATTTATTGGATGCGTATGATAGCAACCAGGAGTTTGTGCAAAAGGTTGAAAAGTTGAAGCACAATGAAGAGTGGGCAAAGGCAGCAGGGAGAGCAGTGTTTCGCGATGACATTGAGTCAGCCATCCACATATTAAGGTCATCACAAATACAAGAATACAAGATATTGGCGGCGGCAATCTCAGCGTACTTTTCGTTCAACAATGGAGTGGAACTGGCAGAGACCAACACCGAGTGGAAAAACCAGTGTCGAAAGTTGGCTACAGAGTTAGACGACCCATACTTGCGAGGGATATTTGCGTACATTGCGGACAGAGACTGGTCGCAGGTTCTCGACGAACCGTCGTTGCCGTTGAAGGAAAAGTTGAGGATTGCATTCAGGTTTTTGAACGGGAAGCAGTTGAGCACGTATCTCGAGACAATGAGTAAGGAGATGAGCAAGATGGGGAAGTTGGAAGGATTGTTGTTGTGTGGGTTGACGATCGATGGAATCAGTCTCTTGCAGAACTACATTGATTCGAGTAACGACCTCCAGACCGCAGTGCTTCTCAGCAGCTACGGGGTGCCCAGGTACTTTGAGGACGAGCGAGTGGGATACTGGGTGGAGTGCTATGTGCAGTACTTGAACCGGTTGAGGCAGTACAGGTTGAGAGCCAAGTTCGACATCAAACGAAGGCAGTTGAGTGTGGACAGTGTGAGTGGTGAGGCCAAGGTGGTGATCAGGCCCCGGCAGTTGCTTCTCCAGTGCTTGAAGTGCAACAAGAGCGTTTTCGACAGCACGCTGGGTCTGCGCGAGAAGCAGGGCAAGCAGGGCAAGACGCAGGGACACTACAAGTTCGGGGCTCAGCGGCACGGCCCCAGCGGCGGCAGCGCAGAGAGGATTCTGTGCCCCAACTGCAACGCGCCCTTGCCCAAGTGTGGCATCTGTCTCCTCCCCCTCGGCTCGCTGGCAACAGACCACCGCCAGTGGGCCACCATCTGCTTGAGCTGCCACCACGGCATGCATTGCAGCCACGCCGAGGAGTGGTTTGCGAGCCATGTCGTGTGTCCTGTCGCCAACTGCAGCTGCAGCTGCAAGTTCCGCAGCGTGGCTCAGCCATGAGGCCCGAGCCCGAGAGAGAGGTGCGACCCGCCGGTGGGCGTTCGGCCAGAAATAGCACCACAACGGTGTCCTCGCGCTGTGATCTCCTCTGCTCTTGCCTCCAGCTGGTGATCTGCCTTTAGCTGTGCTCGCTATTTAAAGATACTCTGCTTCCCACAGCCCTCGACTCTTTGTTCGCTGGATCGTATTTATATTCAAGGTTGTAGCTCCAAGTTAAAACAATGTCAATTTGAGGAAGGAGCCTATTCGCTAGCAACAACATGAAGACCTCTATTCCTCCCAACTCCACTGGCTCCTCGTCTCTTGAGGAGATCAGGTCGAAATTGCTCAAAGAGAAAATGATTATCCAGTCCTCGCTCAAGATGAAAGAAAGCCCCAGGGCCTCTGCCAACGTTAAACAACGCTGCGACAACGTTATTGCCCAGGCCCAGAGGAACATCAGGTACTACGAACAGTCCCTTGTCCAGCTCCAGGCTCGTATCAATCGAGCCTCTCTTCAATTCCAGATCCAGCCAATGTCCACAAGTGGTTCCATGAAGAGAAAGCCTCCTCCCTCTGATCTTCCTTCTTCTCACTCTCCACTCTCCTCCTCCTTCAATTCTCCTTATCACGATGCTTTTTCCAATATTCCTCCCTCCTTGCCTTCAAAAATCCCCCTAGACAGTCCCACCACCAACAACAACACTTCAAATAACACTATCACCACTCTTCCCAACCAAAACTCAGGTGATAGGGCAAACAGACTATTCAATCCAATGTACCTAAACAGATTGGACCTTGTCAAAGAAAACAACCCTTCTTTGGGCCATAAAATCGAGTACATGCTTGAATTGTTAAACTACAAACTACAGGTTGAAAACAATCTCCTTCTAGCCTCTTTACGGTTCCAAGAATCCTACAACAAACGCTCAAACTACATAATGGTCAACCAAGCCAAAATTCATGTCTCTGAATCAAAAAGAAAACTTTACCTCCTAAAAACTGCCCTCAAAGTATACAAAGATTTACACATCAAAAACAATGAGTTTGACAAAGATATCAAACTAATGAATACAAATAACATGAGAAAACCCTTATCCGGTATCTTGAAAGTTCACATAAACTCCGCCATAAATCTAATCCACAACGACGCTGCTCAATCTCGCTACGACAACTCAACAAAATCAAAAATTGTCTTTAGAATCGACGGCAAACAACTCAGTGAAACCCCCCAAATCACAAATGGCCTCTGGAACTCAACATACACCTTGAAAATCGCTAAAGGAAACGAGCTAGAAATCGCCATTCTTGATCTAAAAGACAAAAAATATGAAGAAATCAGCTACATATGGTTTATTCTCAGTGATATTGTAGAAGACTTGAGAAGAAACAAAGTCAAAAATCTCAACCAGATCAATAACTGGTTGCCTGCAAATGAAACTGGCAGCTTCAAAAACCCCTTTTTAATCAACGATAACTCAACTATCAACACAGATTTCAACTCTTCCACTCCTACTTCTACTTTTCCACCCCAATTCAATCAAAAAAGAGCCAGAGATTCCGTTGATACCATCCACTTTGAAACAAGAAATATCCTCCCTTCTGATATCTCAAATAAAATAAAATTCTGTTGGTTCGAACTTGAACCCTATGGAAAAATTGAACTAGCTTTTGAATTCGATAGTAACCAAAACTCACATTCAAAACCACAATACAAACCTAGCCAAAACAACCCTAAGCCTCATCATCGAATAAACCGTAAGGATGCTTTGTTTGAAAAAAAAGAAAAACCCTTAGTCAAATTCAACCATGAATTAGTCAATACTTATATAAACACAATCGAAAGATGTTTTCTATGTAACCAGTTACTCAGATTTCAATGCTGGAAATGTAAAAATTGTCATTTGTTATGTCATCTGGATCAATGTTTTATTAATGTTGTTAACCCCTCTTATTGTACTGCTTATCATCCACAAACTGCACCAATAGCACCAACAATAACATCAACATCAACATCAACATCAACATCAACATCAACATCAACATCAACAATTACACCAATAACACCGCAAAATCAATATCAAAATCAATACTACCCTCCAAATCAAAACCAACATTCCAGCCAAACTCAAACTCAAACTCAATATCAATACCAATATCAATATCAATATCAATATCAATTTCAAAACCAAAACCAAAACCAATATAAATCTAACATTGAACAAACTTTCCCGATTCCTTATCAATCTACATTGCAAGACAAATATCAGTCTTCAAACAATCAGAATTTCTCAAATCAATCACAATTCATACCTCAAAATCAAGTGCAGGGTTATGAAAGATATCAATCTGAAAATTACTTTCAAAATAATTATGCTCTGAATTATAATGACCGAATTTCACAAAACAATGAAAATAATGAGATTTTAAAATATAACGAAAACAATGAAAATAATCAAAACAATGACAATAATCAAAATACTCAAAGTAACGGAATTTCAAAAAACAATGAATTGGAGCCTCAAGAGTTTTTAAGCACATCCTTAACAAACCATTCAGATATTTCTACCATGACTAATTTGAGCGCCGAAGTTTTACCTCTTCTTCAATTGCCAAAAATAACTTTATCTAAAGATTTTGATTTAGAAAACTCTGCAGAATATAAAAAAAATTGCTATGAACTCAATAAATTTGATAAAGAGTATCAATTGTGGGCTGGGAAAGACAATAATTTAGTTTTTGAAAAAGAAAATGTCACTGATTTCAAGGAAGATGAAACTAATCACAAGAAGGTTTTTGACATGGATGATCTAATCAGTAGAGTTGATTCACTTCAGCTTACTCAAAATCCAAACCAAAATAAAAATGAATACTTTGAAGATGAAAATCACCAAACTTTTGAGAAATCAAACAATCCATTTAGAAACGATGACGATACCTTTGGTAAGAATAATACAAAATATGAAGGAAAAACAATTGTTTCTGCCAAAGTTGATAACGAAGTTAAAATTGAAGATGAATTCAGATTTGATAACAAATTTGATAATGTGTTTGATAACGTGTTTGATAATAAGTTTGATAATAAGTTTGAGAAAAAAGTTGATGAAAAATTTGATTTGGTTTCTTCTCAATTAACCAAAGTGAAGACTAATGAAAAACAAAATTTTCAAGAGGCTTTTGATGAAACTCATACTAAGAAAAAACGGAAAAATAGATATCGTGTTAAAGATTTTACATACATCAAAGTTTTGGGAAGAGGACAGTTTGGGAAAGTCATGCTTGCTCAATCCAATAGATCAAAGAAACTTTGTGCGATTAAAATGCTTAAAAAGAAATCAATTGTTGATGACCATCAGATAAAGGAACTTAGGCAAGAACAAAAGATGTATTTGATTGCCAATAAATCAAATAATCCATTTTTAACAAAAATGTATTGCTCTTTCCACACTCGCACTAGAATTTATTTCGTTATGGAGTTTGCCTCCGGAGGAGATTTAATGTTTCATGTTCAAAAGGATAAATTCAATCTAAGAATAACTCGTTTTTTCGCTGCAGAAATTCTTTTAGGATTAAAATATTTGCATGAGCAAGGAATAGTTTATCGTGATTTGAAGTTGGAAAACATTTTGTTAACCAAAGATGGACATATTAAAATAGCAGACTATGGTTTGTGTAAAGACAATATGGGTTACGGAAATTTCACATCATCGTTTTGTGGAACAGCTGATTATATGGCACCCGAATTAGTTGAAGTTAAAGATTATGATAAATCTGTGGACTGGTGGGCATTTGGAGTCTTAATTTATATAATGGTTTTGCAAAAGACTCCCTTTGGAAATTTCTCCGATGATGAGTTAGAATTGAACAACTCGATTTTATATGATGAACCTGAATTTCCTCCAACCATGCCTTATAATCTTCTAGATTTAATAAGCAAGCTATTAGAAAAAGATTTTAAAGAGAGATTGGGAAGCAGTGAGAGAGACGCTCTCGATATCATGGAACAGCCATTTTTCGAGTCAATCGATTTTGAAGAATTGATTAAAGGTAACGTTGAGTCTCCCTTCAAGGTTAACGTTGGAGATGAAATGGAGGCAAGCAACTTCGACGATGAATTCACCTCTTTGGCTGTTAACCTATCACCAGTTTCCTCAATCACAGAGACTGAGCAAAGAATGTTCAGTGGGTTTTCTAGAGTCTGCGTTCCTGAGCTTTAAATTCCGGAATTGTTTTTGTTACTTTTGTGCTTTTTTATTTCTTTTACTCTTCGTTAAATCTATTTTCACTTCCAAGGGCATTTTCATTTATATAATGAATAACAGTTTAATAATTAATATCAAGACAATGAGCACCAGTCCAGTTCTGTTCTGAATCTGGTTTCACGTAGCATTTATTCTCTGAGGCCTCCAGTTGGCTTTTCCCGAGTGAAGCACAAAACAAAACCACTGCTCCTTTCTCTCACAATCTCGTGGAACAACACAGTACTATGTTCATCAGCAAATCAAGCTGTATAGGATTTGCTGATTTAAGAATACTCACACACTCTCCTGTATTCCAACGACAACGTTTACGTTTTACCAGAAACTGCAGCCAGTTTCCCCCTATTGATTACAGAAAGTTGGGTGAAAAGTATGTTCAGCGCTTTGATATCTACAATGTCTACAACTTAGGCGCCAAAGATAAAAGATATTTGCAGCAGCTTCTGATTAATTTGATAGAAAATTACAGAAAGCTGGAACA
The DNA here is from genome assembly GCA_030560485.1 of Ascoidea tarda (nom. inval.). NCBI lineage: Eukaryota > Fungi > Ascomycota > Saccharomycetes > Ascoideales > Ascoideaceae > Ascoidea > Ascoidea tarda (nom. inval.). The sequence continues at coordinate 6,007 of JAKTTS010000104.1, read as the reverse complement.
CACTTTGTTGACTGACTCAAGAAACCAAGTTGTTACACGATTTAACAGAGGCAATAAACCACGACTGAAGGGCGAAGCTCCTGAGAAAGTAGATGATTTTCTCTACGAATGCTTGACAAAAAACAACTCCATTAGATCGTTTCTCTTGGATAAGGATAATGAATTTATTCTCAGAAAGTATCTTGTCACTGATCCAATACCAAAAAATGAAAACACAATTAAAATGATATCTAGTTATGTGTCCCATGCCATCAATCGCAATACTCCAATAAGTGAAAAGTTGATATATCTATCATTGAGGCAACTCCTCAAAAATGAAAAGTCAGTTCTTTTTGATAATATTATTTCTTCCTTTGAAATAGTCGATTTATTGTATGGAAAGGATTCAAACTATACAAAGTTTTTGAAATCAAGATTTATCGCAAATTTTATTATTCCATTATCGGCTGTCTCGATTATACTCCTTCCTCTATCACAGATTATATTCCTTTCATCAACATACCTAAACATTGGTTTAATGTTAATTCAATATTCCATGAATATTGGCTTTTTTTTACTCTTCTGTTCTAATTTTTTCTTAAAACAAACCTCAAGAATAAAATGGTTAAATGGAACAAGCTGGTTTCATTGTATAATACACCAAAACGAATTGTTAATGATTAATAGAATCATTACTTATTTTGATGAATTTTATGATTTGAATGTTGAAAATTATCATTTAATCGGCTCATCAAATAGTTCAAAAAATAATGGCTTGAAAAGCCTTAATCGCTTTAGAGCAAATAACAATTTCAATATTGAATTTTTCCTCGAAAATCATATTGATGACATTAAAGAAATAAACTCAATTGATCAGACTAAACCAAAAAATGAAGAAGAACTAGAGCTATTTAAATTTATAATCAAAAATTTGAGAAATAGAAAAATGATTTTAAGAACAAAACAAACAGAGAGACAGTTTTATCAATTTTGGTCTACAAGAGGTGAAAATTTTGAATGGATTGAACCAGATCAAGATCCGGCTGAAATGATTTTATTAAAAATGTATAATAAATAGATCGTAAAAGATTATTTTGAAAAATGCATATACATGTTTCTTCTTTCAGTATAATTTGAAATATATATAAATAAAATTAATGGTTATACCTTCGGTTTCCTCTTCCACGGCTCGGGCGACCTCCACTATCGTATCTGCTTCCATAACTAGAGGATCTTTGATAGTTTTGTGAGTAACCACCAGGATTTCTTTCTCCCTTTGCCGGGGTTCTGTTTCGATTATAACTACTGCTTGGTTTTGTAATTCTAGGCTGATGATCTGGTTGTTTTTTAGCATCATTGGGCAAAGACCGATTTTTTTTCTCACTGATATCCCCACTCTCAACAACTTCAAGCAGCAAATTCTTTTCAGTAGTTAAAACACTATCTTTTGTTTCCTCGTTTTCTGAAGATATTACCGAAGCTGTACTTGCTGGAATGTCCACCAATGTACTAGACAGTTTGACCTTCTTTAATTCAACAGCGCTTTCTGGTTTCGGTACATTAGACAATGGCTTTTCAGCTGCTTCCTTATCTTCTGGTTTTATTTTCAAAACAGATTTAGCAGGTGGACCACCCAAGTTTTCTTTTTCTTTTTTATCAACAGTTTGCAACATAACATCCATATATTTTTTTGGGGATTCTTTTGCCTCATTTTGGGATAATCGCGAAGATGGTCTGGAAACTATAGAAGATGATTTAGGACCAGTTGGAAACTTACCTTCTGTCCTTTTGGAGCTAACTAGAGAATCTTTCAGAATATTTCTCTTAACTTTTTGTTGCCCTTCATCTGCCTTATCCATTTCGTAAGATTCCCACGTATGAATACATTTTTTTTCACGAGATCTTATAAGGACAATTAGCGCATTTGCTGCCAATTTAATATCTTCTCTTTCATCCCGAGCAATAGTTTCAATCAAATAAAGCAATTTTTCACAATGATCCTCAATAACAGGATAGACCGTAATGACATTTTTAAGGAAAGTTATAGCATTTCGACGATACATATAATCATCAGTCTCAAGAGCAACGCTTATATCCCTCAAAGATAGTGTATGGATTTCCAACAAATTTTTAAGGAATTCCTTATGACTAATCGAACTTTCATCATTAGAAAAATTTCCAAATTCCTTTTCAAAGTTTTCTTTATTTCTCCAATTATCTAAAGATTGAAAAATTTCGGAATAGAAAATTCCAAAATTTTCGGCCTCATCAGGAGTAAATGTAAATAAAGAACAAGAAATGATCCCTTTAAACAACACTTTTAACACTCCCAAGTAGAATTTTCTAAACCCTAAAGACAACAATAAATTTAAAAACTTTGCGCAGAATAATGCATCTAGTAAAGAGTGAATACTACGAGGAAGGATACAGGACTCAAGAAATTCATCAATTTTATTTGTTAATGTAACTTCATCTGACTCACTGGTATTATTTTTGAACCAACTATCTTTTTCGTTTTCAATTCTTTTCATAGAAAATTTATGGTGAATTTCATGTTTGATAATACTATCTGGAAACTCCTCCAAAATCCTTTCATACTCTTCTTTCAACTTCTTTTTGGCGTCTATTGAAAAGAGAGTGGCTTCTGGATCATTTTTCAAATTATTCATGTCATCCGTTAATCCATTTATGGAATCTTTAATATGTTTTTGTTCCATTTTATATTTATCTGAAGGAAAATTTATATCATAGAGAGATAATTGCCAAAATGTCGTATAGAAACCAACTTCCATAACATCCCAATTCACCAAAGATATATTCAGTTTTATCATCTTCATTATTGGGTATAAAGTTTTCGTCCAAGGTTTATGTTCATTTAGCTCTTCCTCTTGAAATTCTTTTTGAATGGATTTGGAAAGACTCTTTCTCCATAACTCAAATGCCCATTCAGTGCTGACACCAAACACTGAAATTAATGTGCTTAAAGGCATAATATAACTTTCTATTTGTTTAGTATGCAAAAAATAATTAATAGAAGATAAGTAACTGTGGAGTAAGGAACTGGTTTCATCGTTTCTATTAGCCAAAATTTTGTAATGAACGTTTTCATTTTCGAATATTTGGGTCTTGTGGTAATTAGTTAATAAAATAAACAACTCGCTTATGGCATCAAGTTCGATCAAATTGTTTAATAATCTTAGTCCTGATCTTTTAGATATATTTCTGTTGTCTTGAATATTGCTAAACACAATATTTTGCAAACAAGGACCACATCCTAGATATTCAATTTGCAGCAAGGTGAGATTAGAAATGTGTTTAATCCCACTCATGTAGTTTACCATTTCTTTAAAGATAACTATACCAGTGTTATCACCAGAATGAAATTTCTTTAATATAAATGTGTAAAGAGTTTTTAAATCCACTTTGGCATATCTTTGGCATAATTTCCCAATAAAAATAACTAAAGACTGAAGCCATTGTCTATCATTTATACCATCATCCTGAATTGAATTTCTGTTGGAAGTCAATCTGATCAATAATACAAAAGTTAAAACATCATAACCATAATCAGTGAAATATCTGGCAGCATCAACAATTAGGTCTATTAGATTGTCATAACTCTCAATTTGAGTTACAATGACCTCAAAACAAGGTAAAGGATTAGCGTAAGAAATTTTTGCTAATCTTCTCATCATTGGGTGGAAATTTGTCTTTGACAATCTTTTAAGAACATCTTTAGTTTCTTTTTCCGCTGCATTGCAAGCAATTTTTATATCTAAATCTTTTTTCCTTAAAGTTGAATTTATTCCTCCATATAAAGAAAATCTTTTATCAAGTGGGAATTTTGCCATTAATTTGAATATTTCTTGAATAGTGCAAGGGTTTTCTTTTATAAGTGGCATGGCAGGAAATATGAATTTTCTAAAAAAATCAAACCACTTATTTAATTTTGAGTGATAATCATCTTTTGGCGTGTTGTTTAAGTCATATAAACCGATTCTAACTAATTTAGTAATGAGTTCAACATCCTTGTATAAGTTGACACTAGAAAATGATAAAAATTCGTTGCAAACAACAAATAAATCTTCAATGGTTTTGATTTCAGGGATTTTTTTATTCCATTCATGATAAAAATATACAAATTTTTTATTTGTGTGGGATTTTTGCAAAGAAAATACCTCTATTGTAGTTATTAGGTAATCTTCATATTCAATACCATCATCAGATCTAGTGAATGCAACCCTTTTAGGAACCAAGAGTTTTTGAATTAGATCTTTATCTTGAATTGAGTGAACTTTTTCATATAAAGGTTTAATTGATTGATTCATCAAACGATGAATAGCAGAAGCAATTTCAGGATCAATTTTAGGTAAAAAGGGATATTTAGCTAATATAAATATTGAAGGCCAATAAAGCCCGCACATTAAAAAGACTTTTAATAACTGATATTTGTTATTTGTTTTCAAAGAATCAATAATTTCTCTGTAGGGGTCTTTTGGTTCTTTGTTTTTTTCTCTGCCTCTTGAATCGTTTCTTGATGTTTTATTAGAAGAGTCTGCCTCTTCGTCATTCAAGGGAGCAGCTAAAGCAAGTAAAGATGCGCCAGCTTTAAAGGATTTATCTTCCATGTATGCTTTATATTGAGATTCTATTTTTTTCATTGCGTCATCATTGGGACTTAAATAAGAGTAAATTGCACCAAAACTTATAAAACCTTCTTTTATCAAAACAGCAATTAAACATTTAAAGGTTTCCGGCATATCTCTTCCAAGAAAAAGATAATTGTTTAGTTTGAAACCAATAAGTTGAGCAGCAATATCACAACCGCCGGTTGAAAGATTATTGATGCATGATATATCAGAGGGAACTAGTGGCCACCAAGAAGATCTTTTTAAAAGTTCTATACAAAAATGATAGTTTTTTAAAATATTATTAATATACAAGTCCAATATAATATCAAGAACCCTATTAGGATCCAAGCTGAAGTGGCCAATTAAAGATTCAATAACTCTCCAAGTGTAATCCACCATGTAAGGAGCATCATCTGAAGAGATTGCTTCATATAATTCAACAATCAATTTTGAATAACCTTCAGAACATTCATGTAACAAATTGTATCTTTTTTGAATATATTGATCTCTCAAGATAACAGACTCCTGCCTTTTCACTTTATTGAGGTTTATGTTATAAGTACTGCTATAATATTCAGAAGTGAGATGAATTGCTAGGAGTTTATCATTTATTGAGAGCTTTGCAAGAAATGAGGATAAGCTTTGGTTTGGAGGAAACAAATTCAAAACATTGATGAATAATAGAGAAATCTGTTCAGTTTTTTTTGGATCATCATAGTACTTAAAAATTTTCTCTAGAACAACAATTGCACTGGTCAAATTCAAGCGATCGAAATTTCTAATGGAATAAAGAAATTCGTAAAAGAGATCAAAGAAAGCAGTTGGGTCCTCATTGTAATCGGTTAAAAATAGTTCTTTAATCAAAGAATCTGAATAAGCCTTGAGATTCTTAGCCTTTTCTTCGGTCAAATATTTCCATTCAGGAGCCATCATGGTCTCTTGCTGAATCAGACCCTGTCTTTCAGTACCATTGGCTGTAAGAGAGGACATTTGGTAGGCAATATGAGCAGTGATTAGCTGGTTTTGCTCTTCTCCTGAGCTTGGCTGAGTTGGTTTGAATTGCATTGTTTCATCAGAGAAATCACGTGACACAAATGTTCTTTTCTGATTTATGTTTCCTTTCTATGCTGGAGGTGGGATGCTAGTGCACAATAGTGGATTGCTCTAGTTGTTTGTAGTAATAGGTTTGCATTTGTGAATAGACAGAACTGGGGTCTATTGTGTAGCTAAAATGTTTGCCTTTACTCTAGACTGCACCAATATATTCTCGATTACTCTTTTTTTTTATTATTAATATTCCGTGACCGCGAGCCAGCCGTGTGGGACTCGTAGACCTGCATTGTAGCTATAAACTGTTGTTTAAGAATAACCAAAACCAACTCCTTAATTCTAAGCAA